>JABFOX010002688.1:0-11137 GCA_022817665.1 Axea sp. ZL-2020 | reverse complement strand
CCTGCAAAAACAGCAGGGCCAAGAACGGGGCCCATGTCGGACCAAGGCTCAGGCCTTGTGATTAAGCTTTGTATTCAACGAAACCTTCAATCTCGCGTGACAGAATGCCTACGTTCATTCATCGCATTTGCGATTAAGGTTGGAAACCATGTGTCGCGTGTGTTCTTATGAGGCTGCTGATGCATTATGTAACGTTAACTCACTTGTCAAATATACTGTAACGGCCTTACATGGAAGAATTGAGATAAACTAACAATCATGCCGATAAGTTTGTCAACAAAATTAAAGCCATTTTGGTGTTCCAATTTTTGCAGTCTTTGAAAATCAGAGATTTTTATCTTGTTGAGTTTTGTGTGAATATCACACTTTTGTATAAATAAATTTAAATTGGCACATTTGAGAAAAGTACTAAGATATTCCAAATTACCTTTAAACTTGTAACAATATTTAACACAAAGCCCAAATGGGAACAGTTTCTATACTTTCTCAACATTTTATCAGCGAAATACTTTTATTTTAAATGTTTTAATTAAATTTGCAAAAAAACATTGTAAATCATTATTTACAATTTCGTCAAATATATTTTAATCGTTTAATAAATCCCTTTTATTCCATCTCATAATTCTGTAAATTGATCTTTAATAAATTGTCTGGTAACCAGCGACTTTGCTTCAATAAATTTAATTAAATGAAAATCAAACCTCAAAGAAACAATAATAGATTGTAATAATTTTAATTATCATAATACTTTTACGTTATTTATTTTCAAGAATATATGAAATTAGTGTTGAAATTAATATTATAAGTCAATTTGAATTATATTATAAATCATTTGTTGCAGTTTTCTTTGTACAAAGCAAACGCTATAGAATAGACATATGTGTGAGTAATGGTATAAAATAAATCACATACCATTAAACAGTGCCTCTATAAAAATGCAGTTTAGTGAGTTTGACATAAAATCTAATATTTACTATAATATTAGATCCCTCGACAAAATTTATTATAATATATCTATTCTAAAATATAATTTGTAGATGTAATATAAATTAATAAATTGTATAAAAGAAATATTACATTTAAACACACCTTATCCACCAGATAAGGGCTTGACACTACAAAAGCTCTACTACAATATCTAATGTAATTTACAGCAATGTGTAGAATATTTAATCTAACCTTAACTGCGTTAAATTTTTGATAATTTTTCATATTTAATCGAATGTTAAATAAGCATTGCAAATGACAACATTTTCATAATGTATCTAATATTGAATCTAACGGATAATGTTGTACACACAACCATGTATCTAGTACTAAATGTTATACTGGCCATATCTATGCATTTCTCATTATATTCATTTCTTAACCACAGTGAAAATACTCATTATCTCTCCATCCAACGTCAGTTCTAGTATTAATCATTGTATTATTACTCACATTACAGTATTTCAGATGCAGGTTTAGTAACAGTTCTAATTAACTGCTCAACATAAAAATTTACAATGTCGTTTCTTTTAATCATACATTCAGAATTAGCTCCACTGCGAAATTCGCTTATGAAGTATATGTTGTATTTAATGCTGGGTGTCATTCATTCATTTTTGATAAGATGTAATAAAATTTAATAAGAAATTTTGCTGTTACACAGAGAAAACAATGCGATTAAATATGCACAACTGTCTGCTCAAATACATACATAATTGGCAAATAGTACAAAAATGGTCTTCATATGTATTAATTTTTTGTAGCCATCAAGTATGCAGGACTATTTAAAAAATAGTTGATTTCGTTATATTGTGTATTGATATTATATCTTGATAATGTTTAGTTTTTCAATTTCATCTGGGTGTACTTAAATTGTTTCTTAAAACAGAACTGTTCCCTATTATAAAAATAATAAGCTACGAATGATAAACGTTTAAAAATATTTGAGAAGCGACTACAAAATATTTTAAAATAAAACATTTCTTATGGACCATCTCCTTTTTATAAAAGCAAAGACAAAGGTAGCTCAATTTGCTTACGGCGATATTAAGAATACAACCCCGGGTCTCTTAAAACGCATATTTTCTTAATATCCTGCGATATCGTAAAACAACACATATGTATTGCATGAATGTGTTAAAATAATATTTGATTCCGTATGTGTAGATACATCACAAATTTAATATACTAAAGTTAACATAGTCAAATAAAAAACACATTCTTCTGAAATTAAATGCAAGTCTAAAATTTATAGCACCGGTGATAAAAAAATGTATTACGTGTGAAACTTTGTAGTTATTTCAATATTCAATGCCGGTAATTATAATGATACAAAATCAGTCAGATTGATCACTTTTGTATTACTTTTTCGTTAAGCTTAATATCGTGCAATGATCGATTATTGAAATACCTGACATATCTAATAGTAAAATAAATAGAGATTCATTTTTTACGTGTCATAAAAATAACGAATAAACAAAGATTCCTCAATAGCCTGATCTCTAGGAAAAATTTTCGTTCAATAGAATAAATTGGTAAAGTCACAGTGTATTAACGTCGGCATATATTTTAATATTTTTCTTCAATTCATTTGTTTACGAACAAATTAATTAACTTTTTATTAAGTAATTACTATTGTTATTTAATTATATTTTTTATTATTAAAGTTTTAACCGTGTGGTGTGGATGCATTTTAAAATTGTCTATGAACAAAACCAAACCAAAAATATGCCAGGTACATTTGATGAATACATTTGGTAAATAATGGCATTGTAAAGGTGTGTATAAAAATCAAAACAAATATATTAAAATGAAATTCAAATGTTAATATTTTAAATGAAAGTAAAAGATTTTAAACAACATTTCAAAATAATAATTATGGGATGTAATTGTAAATGTGATTAAGTTTATGTTAATTATACGGAATAAACATAAACATAAAAGTCATACGAAGTTAAGAGATTTAAAAACAATTTCAAGAGTAACAGTTACGGAGTGTAATTGTAAATGTTTATGTTAACTCTATGAAGTAAGCATAAACATAAAAATCCATAGAGTAAACATAAACTTAATCACATATACAATTACACCTTGTAATTATTATTCTGAAAATAAGATTTTTAAGATTTTAAATTTTATTTTCCTTCTGTGGTAAGAAACGTTTGAAAGGATAAATAATGTAGCTAAATTTAAAATATATACAAGTTTCCTAATAACAATTTCCCTAACAACTGTATTTCTATGTTCTACCATTGTACATTACTATTATTTATATACCTGAAGTTTATCGCAATTGTGCTTTACCAGTCATATACCGAACACTTCTGAGTAATCATCCAACGAAAATTGTTTCACTTTAAACGCGTTGTCGGAAGTTTTATACGAATAGTATACCTGAAGCAGCTACATAGTGCGTATTGTACACGGCCTTGCTCTTTTTTCATGCGTGTATTAAAATAAAAATTACTTTTATCTATTAACAATTCTAAGAAGCTCTTTGTTCAAAAGAATATTTTTTTTATTCACTCATTTCCTCACTTTATAACACAGAAACATAAAAACAAAAAAAAACGATGAAATTATTAGACACGTGTTTATTAACATTTCCAGTAATTAATTAATACTTTTAATTAATTAATCCACTGAGTCAGATTCATTCACAATTTAGCTTTTTTCAAAAACTCTCATAATCGTAACATTAATCACTACTTTATTTTGTTATGAATAATTTTTACAATAACGATACGTTTTAATTCAACGAAAACATCTTTTTAAAATGCCTACACATTTGCTTTTATTCAAATTATGAAAATTTTAATTTTAATTGAAAAAATGTCTCCAAATACTAAATTGAGAGAATATATAATTAATATAATTAATGCACTTTATAATTAAATAACATCAAAATATTAGATAAAGCATATCAATATCTTTATATTTATGGACATATTTATACAATCAAACTTTCTTGTTACAATGAAAACGTAAGCATTTTTATCGATATTAAATAATTCTTTTCGAGACCACCAATAATGCCAAAATACAGTTTGTTTAAAAGTTTAATATAATGATTTTAAAAAACCAAATATTCCTTAAAAGTTTATTTTTAAAACAAAAACTACGACTGAAATACTAATTTATTTTGTATATTTCAGAATTAAAACTAACAATATTTAAATGAATGATTTTGTACCACATACATTTTGCATGTTCACTTTTATACATCTATCTATTGCATCCACGTCACCCCTTCGTAACAGATCTTTGGAGCAATTATTAAACATATTTGTAACATTCATACGTTTTAAACTGAAGTCCATAAATCATGTACATATTTAATTGAAATACAATTTAAATGCAGCTTTGTACATCGCACACTGTAATTTAGACTTTTATTCGCATAATGTTACTTGCGACGCAATGTTTAATTATTTTCAAATGAACATCCATTTTCACGCGCGAGAAATTTCTCAAGAAACTATCGCGGATATAAATCAAAAGCTCCCATTGTAAAAGGAGCAGTCGAACCCATAAATATTAGAATTGAAATATTTGCATGTTGAAAGGGCGAAATATCGATACAGTGAGAGCGTTGCGCAGGATTTTTCGCCAAACTCAAACAGAGTGCCAAGTATTTGTAAATGAGATAAGACAAGGCGAAATTTAATCCGTGACGAAATTGCACGGAATTCACGAGCTGCTTTTGATGCAATCGTTTCCGTGTATCTGGAGTTTCTTCTCGCCTGTGTGCTTATTCGCCGGCAGTTCTCGACAACGACGGTGCTTAATATCTGTTATGGGACTTGTTGTGCGCGAATGAAAACTGACTCGCCACAGAAAGGAGCGAGTAACAGAGTCGAATTCGAGCGTCTTATTAAAAATTAAAATTTCATTATCTTAGGCCAAGTAATATATCGGAAAACAGGGAGAGGGATGCGAGCGAGATAAAACGGATTCGAGCGTCAGCTGACTTATTTCCGTTCGGGGCACTTATCAAACTGCTAACAGCGCCTTGATAACACAGCGGACCGTGTTTCAACGATGTTATCACCGCAAGATGAACGATTCGTGAAACGAATGCGAAGATTAAAGCAAACGTTTCGACGCGTGGATGCTGAAACATGAAAGTAATTTCAAAAGGGTGATTGAGCACGTGTTTCACGTCACGTTTAAAATCGACGAGAAAGAAGCGCCACGTGTCGTTACCCGCGAACAACGAAAACCCGATTTTGCTATCACGCGCGTATATTTTCCCGTGCATATAATACCAGAATTTGATCTCTCGTTCGCTTGTTCTTTTCAGTTTCCGTTAGTCATCCGTTATTTCGCCGTTTTTCCCTTTTTTCTGTTCTCTTTCGTTGGCTTTTCATATTCGGCGCTTACACGGAAATCACCAGCAGCTTCGATTGTCGGATAATGCGCGTAATGGGCCAATTTTGTAATAAAAGGCAACGCGAGCAATGATGTATCGAAAATCATAGAACGTAATCCAAAGCTGCGGATTTAAACCCACTGCAAAACGTATCGCTTAAACGACCGCGCTTCCGATAATTTATACCTTCGTTTAAATTTACTGGCGTACTTTGTTCGTTGAAATTAAGCAACTAAATATTTAACTAACGAATTATCTTTAGAAGTGTAGCTGACAGAAAACAAAGAAGAAAAAAACTAAAGATGAAATCGATTTTTATCGACAACACATTCGTTTGTTCTTGTTTCCAATGTTTCCTCACTCGTGACTGAAATCGATGAGCTCGAGCGAGCTCGCTGAAAGCTTGATGTGCCTTTTTGTATTCTACCAGAACAATTATTATCCAATAACAATGGCTTTATCGTGAAATACAACTTTATCAGAGAGTGCAAAAAAAAGAAAAGGAAAAAAAGGAAGAAGAAGAGGGAAAGAAAGAGGTCAAAACAACGTCGCGTGACGATTTTTCGACGAAAAGGATCGTGGCGGTGTAAAAGTCGTTGGAAGGAGTTGTAAAAAAGTGTAATTTTTTAAACCGAATTTTGAGAACCATTTGTAGAGAAATTTTGTTTCCGTTGGGGAACGTAAGACTGATAACTCGTCCCCGAAGTGTCATATCCATAGCAAAGAAACTCTCCTTCCCGTGTTTGCCCACGAAAGGAACTCATGACCCATGCAAAATTTATACCCCAGTTTCTGCACTTACATTCATACGAACATGTGTGTTTCGCTTACTGTTTCCAGTTTTTCAAAGTTGAGCAGTTTGAATAAACATTACACCATTTGCGAATTATATTTGTAAAAGGCAATTTAAAATATGCATTCCACTCGGTGTACAGGTGAACGTCTTTTAAATGAATAACATATACGATTTATGAAATGCGTAACTCAAACGAATTAAGATTTGTCTGATGAAAGCTTTCAAAATCGCATAAAAATTTTAATCGTCCATGCAGGCTGCATCTGTGTATGTACCACGCGTAAAAATTGTTTAAATGATTATCACAGATGTATATTCCAAAATAACATGTTCATGAATATTGGCTTACGCGTTAAATTATTCTTAATTATATATAATTAAGAATAAGATTTTCATTCTTAAGTTTCCGTTTTAAACATGAGTTTCACGTGTTTTTGCACACTGAGAACGAGAAATTATTCTGAATCTACGGTATATCGTGAATTAATGATCTTTTTAAATAAAAATGAGAAATTGAGGAAAAAATTCTGCTGTATAAATGACATTGACCATAACACAAAACTAATAAACTTCTACATCATACAAATATGTAGGAAATAGTTCTGTTGTTCCAAGCATAATGCATGATGAAGTTGCATAAAGTATTTCCTTAAATAACACACGCTTCCTTAGTTTGGAGTAAACGATTTATTTGTTTTTATGTGTAACCAAGTGAACGTATATATAACTCAAATTTTTGATTATTTTTGTATGAATCTATTAATATGAAGAAATATCTACCATATTCGCAAACTATCACAAATTTACTAGATTTAATTACGAGTTCGTTAAACAATATAATGCTATATGGTTAAAGCTTTTCTGCTCAAAATTATTAAGCTTTAAATAAAAATTGATCTCGTTACTAGCTTCGTAAGTTATAAGAAGCATCAAATATAAATATATTTATTTAAGCAGAAAACTAATGTATATTATAAGAAATTATGTCGAACATTTTCACGAACATTGTACTAAACTTGTCACAACTTATAATATCGTATACTATATATATATATTAATTTTGTTATAATTTGACATTTAAAATTATGAATGTAATAAATAAAAAAAATGGGTGAATAACACGAGACACGTTACAAAAGAACATATAATAATATAACAAAAAATATTTCTGAAGACAACCATGTTAATAAAGATCGAAATGTTAATAAATAACAGATGATAATATAATGGTTGAAAAAAGATGAATTATCTTATAGTAAGATGTATTATTTTATGCGATTCAATCAAAATAATCACCTTAAAATTGTTACGTGAACAATTACATTTGAATAACAGTGAAACTTAATAAATAAAATAATAATTTCAATGTTATCAAATAAAAATTATGTCCAAATGAAAATAATAAAAGAAATATCAATGCTAAAATAAACGTAGGAAAATTAAGTACAAAGCCTTAACAAATGTGAATTTGTAAATAAAAAAGAAAGAATCTTCTCGATTAACTGCACGAAAATATTTCAAATTTTAGTTCATTGGTTTGTTTGCAAACTGGAATTCATAAATGTTTACAATGGATAGCGTAATTTATTTATTGTATTTGACACTGATTACATCGTACCGTTCACTTTAATAATAACATTGCAGATTCGTATCATTTCATTAACTTGTTTAAAAAAATTCAATATCATTATTATTGAACAGCTTTATTTAAATAGAATAAATGCGGTGTTAAATTTAGACAATATCGTACAAAGAATACCGGAAACTTTATTTTATGATCCGCGTCAGTGAAATAAGTTTGCTTTACTGTATTTTCAGTTTAAAATATTTCATATCGTTTTATAAATTTCATGTTTTTATACGGTTTCACAAATTATTGTTTTATACTTATTTGAAATCTTAATAAAATGAATGCTAAGTACTTTTCGTAGGGCTTTATTTTTTAATACTCTACAAAATGTTTACGAAATTTTAATAACTTGTTGGTGCAGCACGAAAGTGATAAACTTTTTATTGCAAATGAGTATTTGTGTTTGTGTGTGGCAGAATAATGTGTATAATATTATACAAACGACAGATAATAAAATACAGAAATTTTAATTTGAAATTGTTAAAGAAGGATGCGCAGTGTAATAATTGCAAATGTCATTTGTGGTCGAATATTGAAAACTGTTATTATTTGTAATTTCACAAGGGAATAAAAGCAAGCACGGGAAAACATAAGTGTCGAAAATGATCGGATGAAGCGAAGACCAGGATCGGCACAGAGACGCGTAAAAAGCGAGACTGGATGAAAAAGAGTCGGGCGGAGGAGAAAAAGAGTCGAAACGCAGCGGGTTCCTTTTAATCCTCTGCAAAGAGACGAGTTCGCTCGAATCCCGAGGTTTAGTGGCGTGTCTGTGTGGCTTAGTTCCAAGTCCAAAGCCGGCCGATGCGCGGAAAATAAAACGCGGAAAGTGAAAATAAAATGACCCCGGACATGCGAGGGATTTGAGTGGAAAGGCAACCTCGCGCGTAGTCGCACACACTCTCGCGTCCGTTTATCTCGTCGTTTCACCTGTGTGAACCACGCTCGTGTCCAGCCGAGGAAATATACGGACGCCGCTGCGACAGTCGTTCCTCCAGCATTTTTACATTTTTTAAGTGCACTTACACACATTCATGAAACAAAGGGATAATGTTGACTCACTAAAACCAGAAGCTCCCCGCCCTCTTTTTATCCCTTTTCCACCAATTTCGCACGACCTCCCCTCCGCGACCTCCGTTTTAACACTTTTTTTATTTTCGTTTTCATTCGTCCACCCCGCCGCCGCTTATTTCGATTTTATTTTCGGCTCCCTTTCAACGCCGGCAATGACTTTTAATCCCGAAGCCAGACGAACCCGACGTACACCCGATCAATCGGAGCAATTCTCAATTGCTATTCGTGCGTTTACGCACGCGTTAAGTGCTCGTCATCACACCTTGGATTTTATCACACTCGTCAACTTGTAAGATTGAGAATTATCGAACTGCGGTGTTCCAGTACTAATTAATCCAAATTTCCGTTGTTTATCGTTGATCAATGCTTTGTTAACAATAACCTACAGGAGAAACGAAAGCAATTCCTTTGTGCAAGAAACAGTTTTTGAGTAAAGTACGCTACCAGGTTCATAAAATTTGTGTGTGGTTAATCGCCCTACGAACGCACCACATTTTTTGACCGCGAGATGAAACAAAAATATGATTTTTAAAATCGCCAATATGTTTTTACGTTGACTTTTGTATTTATTGTACATGTTTATTCATAATCATTGTAATTATTGTACATTATGTTTACATACTACCAAAAATATGCGTGACAAAATTATTTTATAAAAACGTTTAATAATTTGATTACTGTTTATATTTAGTCGCAGTTATAAACCTGCGAGCAAATGTAATTACAATTTATTTGTAAAACTAAGAACGTTCAGTTAGTACTGCAGTTGTGCTAGTTATTAAATTAACAATTCAATAAATTAATCGTTTACATTAATAAGCACGGTATTCGCAATGCAAATATTTTTATAAAGTATGGTAAAGTTATAGATTACAGGTTGCCTTTGCAAAAAAGGCAACTTGTTGAGATGCAGTCACTTAATAAATCAAGTAAAGCTCTTAAAATAAACGAAATAGCATTCAAATATAAAACATCACAGTAATTTGAAACTTTTGTTTGGGTTTGAAATATCGTTCAAAGATTCAGCAACAAAAATGAAAATGAATTTGTACTTCTTCTTAAGTAGCATGTAATTAAAGTCCACGTATGTATAAGTGACACAGCAATATTGGACCACTCGCTTTTCATTGACCGAGTTAGCCAGCATCATATCACGGTACAGTTGACGGAGATTCTTTAATGAATTGTAATTATTTTCATAAAACTTTAGTAGTTCTGATTTTTTGCGATTTTCAGTCTCCGATTTCCCGGATATCCTCGTTGTTCGTGTAACACGATTATTTTGTGAAGGTAATTAACTTTCGTTGTTTCTTTTCGTGTCGTTATTTAAATCAAACATAATATCAACGATTCATTACATTGAAATTCTTGTAATGCAACATAAGTTTATGACGTTGTTGTCAAAATTACTCTACAACTTAATTAAGACGAGCAGAATGTACAACAACATCGCTTCCTGTGTACAGTGTTTTGTTGTAACTTTTGACAAGGTAAAATCAGATCTGATACCATCGCATCTGAAACAGAAACAATAACCATGCGCTCGCATCGATTCCGAAGTCAATATCGTTCTTCGATACCAGTGATGGTCGGTCCATTTTGCGCAATATGTCTGCTATTATTCCGTATCCGCTTCTCGCGGTCTTGTCCATTTTATCCCACCGTGGCAAACGAGAGGATCGATCGAATTCGCACATGTGAACGCAAAAATTGCATCATACAACCGAAGCACACAAACATTTGTTTCGTTCTTTTTTCTAATTTTTTTTCTCTGCGCGTTAAAATTTGCGCAAAATTGTTCATTTGTTTACAAACGACAGCAGGCAAATTATTTATCGAACGGAAGAACCGGTAATCCAGAAAGATTAAATCAAGGATCACTTTCCTGCGGGAAAACATAAATGTTAATTTCGATGAATTTTACAGTGGACAAAAATGAATTTAATTAGCCGATGATGTATCAGAGAAGATAATCCAATGAAAATTCGAAAAGGAAACAAATGAAATGGAACGAAAGCGTCAAATGAACTTGAATGAAATTAACAAATCAATCCACACTCTTTGAAGAGCATGATTCGAAGCATTTTACAAAATAGAATCGACAAAGTGTATAAATGCTGTAGCTAATGCGAAAACTCCCACCATTTTATCCCACGGATCGATATTTTTTTTATAAAAGCTGTTTTTATCGGAACATTTTTTCAAACGCGACTAAACTCACAATTTTCAACCGCCCAATTACATCGACATGTTCCAACATTGACAAATTGCTACGAGCTGT
>JABFOX010002687.1:0-11139 GCA_022817665.1 Axea sp. ZL-2020 | reverse complement strand
AACCGTTGTTATATACTTTATTAAACGTTGCATTTTCACGAAATACATATAAAGGAACTAAACAGAGAACAATTTAATATCAAATTACAACGTTTAATATAAATTTAATATAAAATCACAAAAAGTTATTTGTATTGCTCGTAAAAATTAGTCAACCAACTAACAAAATTATATTACAACAAAGCACAATTCATTTCAAATGGTTGTCAAAATTATTTTTCATTATGCCCGAACACAGTAATTTATGTTGTTTTTATTTTTTTAAAGCAAAACAAAATTTACATTATGACAAAATAAGTGCTTCGTTTGATTTATAGAAAGATTTATAATCGGAAGTTAAACCATATTAACCCACTGTTAAAAGAAAATTAAAATAGCATTACAAGTGAATTAAACACTGAACTATTTTGTGAAAAAAGATGTAAATAACATTTTATAAAGTTATAATTGATCAACAATTAAAACGATTCTATTATTTATTTGTTTGTTTACAGAAATAAAAACGCAAAGCATTGTTCTTTATTTTTTAGAGTAAAACAATATGTTTAATCTGAATTAATAAGCAGTAAAATGTACGTTGATGGAAAACCATTTTTTGTATTACCATATATCATTTCTTTTTTAAAATGTACCTTCAAATTCGAGTTTCCAAATATTTCCTGGTTAAAATTTTTTTATGAAAGAATCTTAAGATATAAGTTCCTGGATCATTTAAATGTACCAGCTGTAATTTTAAAGAGTGCAAATTGCAATTATAATTGGAAAATATAATTCTTCTTTATACGTAACTGCAGGGAAGTTATATGTCATATAAAATTATAAAAACATTCTTAATATTCACAGAACAATTTTTTGTTTTAATTAAATTTAATATGCACTGTAACAGTTTTGGTGTTATTTTTTAGACAATTTAAAAACTTTTCAATTCAGTTTTCGTCTAATCGTATTTCAAAGAACCTGTACGATAGATTTAAGATGATCAAATTATTTTTTGATTGTTCAGAGGTGTATATTGCTATTGAAATAACCAAACGATTAATTTGTATGTTTACGCTTTGACGTTTTTTTAATAACAATGCTTAAGATATTTAGAAAAGAGAATTATTAGTGATTCGTCATTCAATATTCAAAATAATATTACTTTTATGAAAGAATACAATTACTGCCTTCAAGCAAAACATAAATAGATTACAAAGTTCTTACAACATTTTCTTTTGAAAATTAAAACGACTTAGGTTTGGGTTCCATTCTGTTAGTGTTGCTTGAGAACATATGTTTTTGTTTGTTTATTTTTTGTCAAAGTGAGACAGTTTTTTTTAAAAAAATACGTATTTTTAAACAAAACTAATTGTACTGAACCTGAACCCGAGTCAGATGCTCTATTAAATTACATCATGACTTTGATTTAAAAATAATCAGACTAAAAATGTTTGAATTTTTCGCGCGATTTTCAACCAATTGTTTAGCATACATCAGCTGCTCAAAGAAATAAATTTTATAAAAAAAAAGTTTGGAATATTGTCGTGAAAGTATAATTAAAATATATTCATATTTAAGTGTATTATTTTTAAATAAACATGAATGTTTAGTGAATATAAAAGGTTCTCTTTTAAAAAAGAACCCGTTCAAATTTAACAAGAATAAACCTGAAATTACTATCAAGTTTATAATTTTAATACAATGCCTGTAGACATTCCTGAGGTTTTAGAAGGACTATATATAACATTTTTTAATAACAGTTTGTTTAACGCTGAATAATTATTCAAATAATTTCTGGTTCCATCACTTTGTTCTTATATTTTAATGTTATTCAGTTTACCTTGCTTGGAGAAACATCATTTTTACAACAATTAAAATTGTATATTCGTATCAATCCGTTTTCAACTAGCATATCAAACTAATCAATGTTTGAATTAGTTCTGTGTGTCGTATAAAAAATCGTTAGATATAAAAATCGTCGTTCATCAACGTACGTTTTGTAAGATGACGTTAAACCAATACTTGCTTATTACCGATGTAACAAGACGACAAAGCATATGTGTCAGCGAAAGTCCAATATTATTGCAATATCATTTTAGTTTGGTTAAACAGTAGTGAGATTTATCTTTATAATAGATAAGTCAACATACTGGCTACGCAACTGTTGTGGCAATTGGACAAATCGCTGTTTAGCGGCAATACTGATTGTTATTCGATGGAAATCTGTATTGTCACAGTGGCAGTTTTTTATAATTGTACAAACAGTTGAATATAATTATATTATGAGAGAGGTTTTAAGAATGACCAATATTGACAATTCAATTTATTGTCATTTATTCGGCTATTGTGATTAAACATGCAGATTCTACTAAAATGAGATTTACACTGCACGGGGCTTGTAAAGAAATTTCCAAGATCGTGGGATCACTTAACAATAAATTTATCCAAATTTGATTTGAAGAAATAGAGCAATTTCGCATTACGAAATATGTTAACAAATACTTCATATTATTGTAAAACTTTTAATCATTGAACATAGCTAGAGCTCTTTTCTTGCTGTGACATTCAACAAGTATTGCAATGAAGTTTAAAACATACTGCATCGAAGAAAGCAATGAGAAATGCTACGAGGTGTCAGTCGGAATATTAAAAGCAGTTCTTTTGATCGAAGCTCAACGAAAGTGCTATCGCGCTATTATTGGTCGAAACGATGGATTTTCATACGTGACGAGTGAAGTGCTTACGATTGATGATAGCCGTTCCGTATAGTATTTTGTTCTTTCAACGAGCTCGTCACTTGGTATGCATCTCTATCATTCTCCATTACCTCGATGAATACACCATGACCAATAGTTATGGGTGTATTAGGATCCCGAACAAAATAAAAGAACAGAAAAATAGACTACATTTTAAAAAATAAAAAAACAAAAGTTAAATGCGAGTTATCTTTGACAATGAGTTGTCTTTTAACACATGAGACTTTAAAATTTGAATTTTAAAATCTTTTAATTACTTAAATTGCATTGACCAAATAATACCACTGAATATAAAAATTGCTATAGAAGAATTTCCCGTAATACTAAAAATAAACCTTTGAAAAGATAGAAATAAAATGTACATTAAATAATATAAAATAAATTACAAATGTATACTTGTCATTGATGACTTGAAATACTTCAACTCATTAAAATATTACAATGTTTGTCTTTGCGAATTCGGACACCGTTAGAATGCAGAATAATTCTGAATACCATTGTTGTTTTTTATAAAACCTCATTTGATTTTCTAAAAACCTATCTCATCAAAACACAAAATTGAATCAGATCCGATTTGATAAAGTTTGAGAAAAATATCCATATCTGATCAGATTTGACTGATTTCTTAGGTATAAAATAAGAACTAAAAGTGTTTGATTAGACGTAAAAAATGTACAGAATTTAATTAGATGTACTTGTTTCTATTTGATTAGATTGACTTTTACAAAATTAGAAAGATTCTTTAAAATTAAATAAAACTTATTAAGAAAAAACAGTGTGTTTTTAATATAAATATATTATTATTTTTATTATTTATATATATAATATTTAATATAAATATATTAATATAAATATATTTAATATAATATATATAAATAATAAATAAAAAAATTATATTTTATTTATGTTTTAACAGTAAAAAATTGTACTCAACGTTTAATACATAATAGCGTTTAAATTAAAATGATATATATAAATTGTAATTTTTATATTCTGAAAAACAGCACATTTTATTGTAAAACTTTCACTGCGAAAAATATATGTTGTCGTTATGAATATATTTAACTTCTTGTAATTTAAATGCAACATATTTACCACAATATATTGTTTTTAGTTATAAAAAAAATTTAAAATACGTAATTTTTACTAATGGAATAGCGAATTGTACAGAGGTAGTAATTATGATTTCGCAATTGCATCCAGGGTATGAATAACTGGTAATTGGTGCAACGGGGTTTATGTTATCCATTTCTAGACTGCGAATCTTTGCTTTTCGCATCGATCAAATTGGTCCAACGGCGTGCAGTTGGATTGCACGTGCATTATACGAACGCATGTATTCAACCAGGCCTTACTATCCCTTCGATTTGTACTCTTTAGAATCAGCTGGACTAAGCCTCAAATCGCAACTATAGATTACATGCATGATTCATGTAAATGGTAGTCTATTCTGGTATTACGAGGAATTGCATGAATTCATTCATTTGTGAATTGTAAAATAAAATTTTTACGAATGAATAGATAAAATTCACGTAGTAATAATAATGTTAAATTAAAACAAAATGATTTCAATGTTTTATATTTCTGTAACAAAGAACAATAATCATGATTTCATCAATAATATTAATAGTTCTTTGTAATCAATTGTTCCATCACATGAAACCTTAATTTACAACAAACAATAATGGTTTGTGAAATATCAAATTAATAGATTGAAGAAAAAAATAAATAAATAAAATACGTACGAAAATAATATTATTAATAGAAGTAAAAAGATCGAGATATATTACGAATGATTAAAATAATGAATATAATGTTATATTGACGATAATGAATAATCGATTAGCAGCACTTGAAACAATTAGCACCATGCATTCAGTAGGGAGGTTCCAAATGAACAAAGTTAGTTTGTCAGAGTCCGAATACACACATTAAATTATACACGTCCATACTGTTACTACATTTAGTTATTATTTAACTTTAAAATTGAAAATATATGAAAGTTAATATAATAAGTAAAATTTTATTTAACTTCACTTGATTAAATATGATATATAATTAAAACATAAACTAAATGTTAGTTATTAATTAATTGAAATTAAATATTAAACAGAATACAAATAAAGTTTACCTAAAAGTTAATTTAAAGTTCTCGGTTGTTGAGAAAGTTCAAAATCATGCATGTAAAGATTTTTCATGTTCGTTTCGAAATTTAATACTCAGAGAGAAATAATTGCGTTAGAAAACCGGTCGAGTAATTTTCCAGACCGTGGGATTATCTTAAAAACACGCATCTGAATTTGATTTTAAAAAAACGTAACAATGTTGTATGCAATAAGGCACGTATTTTATATTTTATAAATAAAATCATATTTTTTTAAATTACAATTCGATACATTTTTTAAGTTCAAGTCACAATATCTTAGATAAATAAGATTTAAATTATATGACAAAATTTTTCCAGTCATATTTTGATATACCAAGTCTAACATTTCAATAGTTATCATTAAATAATATGGCAAATAATTATTATTTAATCATTGATTGGTCTGGTTCTGCATCCAAATGTTTCGGAAATCAAGTTCAAAAATTATCAAGAGAATGTTTTCGATTTCTAAGAACTTGCAATGACAAAGTTGATCAACAATATTCATAAAAATATTCGAATATATGAGGTCAAAATTGATAATGTTACGATTGTTTCTTTATGTACGTGTGACGTATAAGAAATTGCGCCATTCAAAATCGACAAATTCACTTTATAAGAGCATATCTCACATTTGCCAGAAACGTTGGCAAATAATCATGGAAAAATTCTCTCTGTGTACTTTCTCTTTTAATTCAAATTATATAAATAATACATTCGACAAATTCTGTATTGTTCCTCTGTGCAATACACAATAACTTTATAGAATTAAAATTTAATATACCATGATCTCAATGCTACATTTTATTAATGCTTTATGTTCTATCAATCTTTTTTCTAAATCATTATTTTTCTTAGTTTTTCAACATATTAATATTTTATGTATATATTATGTAAAATTGTATGTAATATTGAAAGTTTTGTTATAATTTAATACTAACGTTTCTTTAAAGTGTGTTAAACTTTTTGTTATTAAAAGACATTTAAATCATAAAAAAATATTAAATATTTGAACACTTTTATGCACAAATAAAAAGTTATTTTTTCTAAAAGGTAGTATTCACGAAAAATTATTTCTCTTCTTATAAAGAATTTTATTAAATATACAATGCAGTTCACATATTTTATTTTTTACCGAGTCCCTTAAAATTACAAAAATTACTTTTAAAAGTTCTATACGCGTAATTTTCTATGAAAATCTTTGAATTAAAAGTTGTTAAACAGTTATCACAAATATTTTTTAATTGTTTCATAAATGCTACAAAATTATTGCATCGTTTACACATGATTTCATTAATCTATTTTAATTTATATCTAAATACCTTATCCTGAGATAAGTTAACGGAAATAAAATTTATTTAGTGTACTATAATTTAATTAGTTTAATTTATACTGCAGTATGTCATTATAATGAATCATATTAGAAACTGAGTTTCGCGCTTTGCTGAGTTGTCAATGAAATAAATACTTCGATGTTATTGTAGTAACTGTGTAATTTCTACATAACTTATAACGCGGACTATTAGAAATCATGTTCGATATATAAGGTTCACGATTATTAAACTTAAATAAATAAATAGAAAGGCAGAATTAATTCTAACACTTTGGATTAAAAATAGTATCATTGGATTTTATTTACCTTTCATGATCATTGTATAATGAATTTTAATTTAAAAAGTAGAATATTTATCAATGAATTGATCTTTTGACTAATCTCTTTCTTCTTTATTGAACTCCCAGCCATTAGAAGGAAATAATTGGAATTTTTTATAGAACAGTAAATATTCTGTGATTCGTCATAAGTACAAGTTTATTTGTACTCTATATAATGCAGTCTTTCTATTGCTACATCTCACATAAACATGTTGATAAGAACGTTTTCATATCGATCTGTAACTTTTTATTATTTTGAAGTAACATAATCTTATCTACATCGCGAAAAAAAGAAATTTAAGAAATTACAATTTTCTTGTCAATTGAGGACATAAAAGCCTTTGGTATAAGTGTTACCATCAAATGTAATACTAATTAAATGCTGTTGTTGAGTATTATTTAAATTGAAATTGTTTAAATTTCATTAAACATTAAAAAAAATGTGTAAATTCGATTTCGGGAATGTATATACTATTAAATAATAATTTTTATATCAGTGATGCTTACTTCCTGGAACTAAAAGATTAACTGTAATTCTTAAAACTTCTTTTTTGTCAGTGTCTTCAAATCGAAACATTCTTAATAATAGCGTGTAAATCGACAATTAGAGAACTACTAGAAAATGCTCTAGTTATCTGACGTTTATAATCATATAATAAACATTTAAATCATATTTACTTTACGAAAAATAAAAAAGTTTTCCATTTTATTTTTTAAATATATAAAACTTATTTTACAATGCATAAAATGCTATATTAACGACATGATAATTTTGCTTATCAATTTCAAATAGGTTAACATTCTGAAAAAATTGTATGTGCAAAGCTTACGGTATCGCAACCCATTATCTGTGTTAGTTGTTAATACAGTGACAGTACAGTAAGAAGCCGTGCTACTGTACATTTATAATCATAGTGTAATAAGCAGGCAGGGAAATGAAAATAGTACGATGCTAAATCTGGATCATAATCGCGAACCACACAGAAGATCATGGCAGAAGTCTGGCAATAATTCGAACCTATTGGTGTCTTATTATTTCTAGACTTTACCAATACTTCTACCATGCTATTGTATACCGGCATCTAGACTTCTATCAAAGTTTTAATCAGATTCATGTTAACTCCTTAAACACAAATCTACTTTCTTGAAGAAGTTATTTTAGCCATGATCTAATCTTAATGAATAAGGCTTAGTGGAAAGAGGTAACAACTATTATCTCTAGAGACTGCAGTTCAATTCTTAAGTGATAATTTTTTTAATACGGCATTCAATGTGGCTCTCGGCCTGTTAATCCGTACGGCACTAAATTGAAATAAATCCTACACAAATATGTGTGTACCTTTATACCACAGCATGAAAAATGCATAGATGCAGTCATTTATTTATCAGGCCCTTATTTATCTACTTTTTTCTTCTTTCTATCTTTACTATCTTTGCTATCAAACTTATTTAAAAGTACTTCGTTTAAAATAAAAATAAACTTTTAATTTATAGTTGCCATTGAATGTATTAATTTCAGGATTTCGTGTTTCGTGTCTTATCTTCCTTCATTTCCCCGATATTTATCATTCGTTATTTTACGTTTCCGAGTTTTATTATATATTCCTTCTTAATTGTTTGATTTTATCTTGTTAAAATTGTTATTGATTTAATTGTAGAAAATGTTGAAAAATATAAAAAGATGTGTTTGTAATCAAGTTTAATTGTAAGAAATGTAAAATCAATTTCATTGTCTGAAAGTATGTTTTAATTTTTAAACATATAACCCTTCAAAAATATGTTGGTAAATTTATTACTATAAGGTAATAGTTATTAAAATAAAAGTAATGAAATAAAATATATCCGATTTCTTTAACTAAGCTTGAAATAATTCTGTTGTAATTATATAATTTATTATTGTAAAGTTAAAAAATAATACGACATATTCGAAATAGAATACAGGTGTTTAAATAAATGACTTTTGTTGTATATTTGCCTATCAAATATATATTATATTACACACATATGTTATATTGTATTAATTCACACTGAAGTGAATGAATCTATTTTTCATGATGTTTTCGTTTTTCTGTAATAAAATATTACTTGTAACGTTGCGTTCCAAAATATAAAATTACAACTAAAACTTCAGTTTTTTTTCAAAGCCTATGTAAAAATATAATAACGAACAATTCAAATTACTTAGAGTTGCAAAAGATATACGACTTATATACAAACAATATTTTGTATTAACGAAGTTAAAATTGATCGAATTTTAATGTACAGTATCTAATGAAATAATGATCAGTGAAGTCATTTTTATGTATTATTCCGATATCAAGAATTAAATATCACATTTCCATATTGATTAGGTTATATGATACCACTTGAAATGAAGACAGACCATATTATAGAAAAATGATTGTCATACAGGTATCCAAGCAGAAAAGATTTTGTATGTTTTGAGGACGCTAAAAAGAGCTACCCTTATAACTGTGACTCTTTAAACTCTATTCAAGGCATACACCTGTAAAACCTATTCAAGTACATAAATCAACATCTCCTTCTCACGCACCCCTCCTCAGAGTATTATGTTAGCGCCAGGTGTACCCAGCTCACAACACCGTACTTTCCTTTATTTTTTCTCTAATGGTTAAGAGGATATCCCTTTTTAAGGTTTAAATGTCTGGACTTTACTTAAGTATAATAATGCCAGAGCTAAACTATAACTTGGGCTAACCTGAAGATAAACCTACTCTATGTCAATAATATGGATCAAAAATCTTTTTCTGCTCGTATGTGGTACATTGAAAAACCAATAATTTAAAATTAAAATAACAGTGGGTTTAAAATGGTTGCCATAACATTTACTTTCAACATATAAATAAATTTTAGAATCTTTGAAGTATTCTATTTAAAAATGCAGAACTATATTTAAATTTATTAGAAATCGACTAATACGCTGTTTGATTTATAATTTGAGGTTTAATTATTCCTGTGAGATTTTTTAACGTCGCATTGTATGATAATAAAAAATATTTTATAGAGTAAATATAATATGAAAATTATTAAAGCAAATAATGCAACATTAAATACATTTATGTCGTTAAATATGTCTCCAAACTCACAAATTATAAACAAATAATTATATATTTGTATGAAGATCAATAAATGTTTAAAAACTTAATTTCAATACTTCCACTTAGTTGATTTTATTACTTCAAATATAACTACAAAAATTGGTATTTCTGTTTAAACTTTATATTTCAGAACAAAAAGTTATATTTTTCAAGTTTATGTTTTTATTTTAAATTCGAATCTTAAATGTCTAAGTAAATTTTACATTCAAATCCGCTTTAAATGTACTCGTAAAATACTATTTTTCAGTGTAAGAGGGGGCATGAAAAATAATGACAATACTCGAATGAGTAACCGTTACACAAAATCATTAAATTCTAATTCAAAATACTTTTGTAATTTTTTCAATCAATATTCTACACAGAATAGTAATTTAAAATATATTTTTCTAACGTAATTTTGATTTTGTGTCACCTCATACACAAATGTATAACCACTGGTTTAGTCTACAGTCATATCAACACTAACCTAACATTGTTGCATGACAGTTGGTGATCAACGTTGTATTATGTTGTAATGACTGTAATTGCTAATGACTGTAAAGTCATGTAGAGCAGTGTAGGTAATTGCTTTGTCGGTACCAAATTAGTACAGCGTTGTTGGCCAATATTATTTATACACTTATCGAAATTGACGTGTCGATATGTAACATCAGCAACTAACTATGATGGTAATGTCCAGTATTATTCTAGCATTGTCAACGTTGCCAATTAAAGATAGTAAAATTTTACTGCAATGTTCATAGTCGACGATATCTATTGATACATTATTAAAGGATAGTTCTACAACTTTGCTAACGAATATATTAACACGCTCTGCATAGAAAGTAATAATCTGATCAGTACTGGCATCCTGCCGAAAACTTATTGTTTATAGTTGGTAAACAAATGAAAATAAACGCCAATATATTTTCAGCCAGTACTGATGTCGGTAAATCAATTGCTTAGATTTTAAAAATGTAATCATAACAATAGTATTATAGCTGAAAATTACAACTAGTATTTGAAATTAGTTAACACGGAGGGAAAGAACTATGGTGAAAGTATATTACGTATTGCTATTGAATATGCGACGTACGTTTTTACGATAAATATTTGACGAATTTTGAATTAAATAATTCAGAATTTCTTCAGTTCTTGTTAAAAAGATGTGTAAATAATTATAATTCAATTGTCATAGTTTACAAAGTTATTATAAACTTTTATCAGTCTAAATAATTTAATTTTTCTGAAGTGGAGAAAGTAAATAGAAGGGTGGATTGGAAAATAACCAACCATCATTCTTTCTATCTTAGTACTGCGGTCAGGATGTTGTCATTTTACCAAAGTATAGTTTGAAATTTTCACTACAAACGTTATTTTGTTTTCATGTGTAACTGTAGCGAGAGAAGCATGAACTATGCAACGAAGATGGCGCGCATGTTGCAACATTGACTGTAACAATATCTCCATTGCTATGGGCATAGTGAAATGAATTGTAGAAATAATG
>JABFOX010002686.1:0-11142 GCA_022817665.1 Axea sp. ZL-2020 | reverse complement strand
ATCCTAGTCGAGCGTGTCGACGTAACAACAAATCTGTTGCGATTTTATATCAAATCGGTCCTCGACTTCCTCTGACACAATAATTATTCCCACGTGATTACATCGTTCTAATAGTCAGCGCTTCCGTATTTGAATCGAAAGATCTGATATTCGCGGCGGCGTTGAGAAACGTCCTTGCGCTTCAGCCACGACTTGAAAATAATCCTTATCACATCGCTCATTTCTGCTTTAATATTCTATGAGAATAGTTTTTGTCACGCCGGAGAAATATGGCGTTGAAATCAACGTGATTGGATATTTGAAAAAAGTCCTGTAATTTATGGTAAATGCATTTGTATATTTAAATATAAAGTTTGCTTTAATTTAAATTACTTTATTTAGGATACGTATTTTTAGGCATGTAAAATGATGTATTTTATTTTTGAGATAACAAATTACAATTTTAGTTTGAAATATTACGTGTTGGATTATACATTTTTTCTGAGTAGTAATTATTAGTGAACAATTTTATTTGATATCTGATGGCAGACCTAATATTATACATGGCGTTAGATATCTTTATCGACCATGGTACTAGATCTTGTGTTGGAAATGATACCAGATCTTAAATCAGATTTCTAATTACATTTCACATAAAAAATACCCTATTCATATTAATTTAAAAAAAGAGTTAATATTATATCTAATATTTAATTTATCATGCTAGACAAATCTATTATTAGATGTACTTTTAAACCTAGATTGTTTGACCTGATCTTATTAATTTTATTAATGACATCGATTTTATGCATCAAAATTAACGTGACATTGGATATTAATTGCAATTTCAGATTAATATTAGATTTCGTGTTGATTTTCATATCAGATATTTGTATTAAAATTTATTTCAAATTTGATATTTCTAAGTCAAAACTGAATCATAAATTATCTAATTTTAAAAAGCATTGCCGAGAATTAAAAGTAACAGAACAAGTTTTGCCTAAATATGCTTGTTCAGATACTGAAAAAGCACACTCACAAGGCACATTTAAATTAGTCAAAGGTTTAATCAACCTAAGATAGATCTGACTAAATGAAATTTTGTAAAATTTGTTATTGACACAGTAAAAAAAGCATAAAATATAAAAAAGTAAATATTTAAAATAATAATTAATTGCTCGTGATGAGATGCATTTGTTCATTTCGCATTTTCCTATATAATCATTGAATAAAATTGAAATTTTATTCAAATAGTGATTCGATGAAATTTGCATCATCTCGCTATATTTACAATTCACTTTTTAATATCAATTTTCTTTTCTTAAAAGATTCCGTATGAAAGAAAACATTCAATATATGCATCCCATGACAAACAATTAAATATTATTATAAATACTTACAAATACATATTTTTTTACTTTTCTGGTAATATCTGAATATTCTGCATTCTTCTGATAGTTACTTGTTTGAAAATTTATAAATTATACATTTTTAAGATTAAAGTTCATAGAAATATACGATAGGAAATGTATATACAAGCGTTTGCTTGTATAGCGTGTTGATGTATTGCTTTAATTAGTTAAATAATATATTTTTGATGCACAATTATACGGTAAAATTTTGTATAATAATTAACGTATAAATTTGTTTGATAATTATAACATCAGTAGTGCTAAAAATTATCGTAACTATCTTTGATTAATTTTATTGTTTTCCAATATGCGTATTGAAAACATTTATTATTAAAACTGTTTTGTTAAATGACAGCAATATAAAAATATTAATCTACAATAGTATAAAAATAAAACGATCAAGTATTTGTAAAGAAAATTTACTATGCACGTAATATAAAAATATTGTAATTTTAAAGTTCTCTTTGATACGAAAATAGGTAAAGAGTAAGTAAAAGACAATATCAGCAATATTTGTTTAATTATAGAGAATAAATGCAGAATTATTAAGGTAATTTAATTATATAAAAAATGATGTATTAAAGTTTTATTGCATTGTACAATAAACAATTTTTTTATTTTTTCATGTGCTAAAATAATTCACTTTTAATATAAGTAAAAAGTGAATATAATATTTTTGTTAGAAGTCTTTATTTCATATTCAAAAGACGGGAATGATTTGAATGAATCTATATACATTTGAACATAATCGATGCTTTTTGTTCTTATGTTGCTCTTTCTTTTAACAGTTTGTGATATACAACCAGCAATCAAATTAGTAATGGATAAGGAATTGAATAGGATGCAAGAGGCTTTACGGTTTATTGTCTGACAAGTTCTATAAGACTTTATATACAGCGTAACGTTACTGGTCAGTGGCCTATAATTTTTCAGTACAAGGCTTTGTCATATAACGCAATTAGTTTATCTGTCGAGCGTCTCTGTTTACAGCAGACGAAACTCTTACTTAAGTTGTTACTTCAATTTTAATTCACAGGGAACATAAATCTATAAAACGTTAAAATGTTTTATATTAAATGTTAATACTATGTTTACTACATTGCAAAATATGGTATTTATGTTTCCTATGATAAGGTGTCAATTTCTATTTGTAATTGTGATATAAATTTTTCGCAAAATTAATATTGTTAATATATTTCAAACATTAGGATTTATAATGTATATTTAATCACATTGTAAGTAATAATTCTACTATAATTATTTCAAATATTAATTGAATTTTAGTTCATTATCGTTTATTATTAATAATAGTTTTAAACTTTCTAAAACTAAATTATCATGTGAAGAAAACTACTTTAATTAACTACTGAAATTAACTTTTCTATATGTTCTATATGTGTAGAACTTTAAATTTTATTTTTAACATTACATGACATTTTGTTACGAAATGTGTTTACGATTTTGTAATTAAAGTAACTAGCTTCAAAATATGAAGACAATCTCATCAGTTTCATCCTCGTTAACTCCTTGTTAATATTTCTTATAGGATTAGTTTATCACTGTGAAATTACATCAAACTCAACCAATATGTAAACGTATCTGGAACTTCATAAAACTGACCACTTTGCACTCCACCGAACCCCACCAGAAAATTCAACGACTTATCTAAGTATACAGTTTACAACTATTTCAAACATAGACGTTCTCTTTCCTTTATCGAATCTCGTCAACGCTTTAAGGTGCGATAATCCTAATAAACGTTTATCGCTGATACAACTGTAGTCCTCCTTAGGTGCAAAGTAGCCTCAACGCTGTGCGTGACTGGTTGAAATAAAAATTAATAAATAGATCGAATTTTGTCTCAGTAGTTTTCAAACAGTTATATTAGATTACGCAAGATCGTTTTACCGTAATATATTTTTAATTAATAATCGTGTGAAAGAATACACTTTTACGAATTATATGCATTTAAATCAATACGCTGATAGAAATAAAACGTTTTGAGTCCAATAATGAGTTCTTTAATTAATTATAATTATTTAAATTATATTAATTTGAACTTAAAATGTGAGAAATCAAATGCTTGTATGCAAGACCAGAGAACAAATTAAATATCTTGGTTTAATTAATTTGAAAGGTAATTTGTTGTCGAATGAGGAAATGTGCATCTACAAATTTTAATTCCATTTATTTACTTTAATTCGAATTTGATTTCAACTTTCTATTACTGGACTTAATTTTACTTTAGTAGCAATTAAAATTAGACTGAAACACGTTTACAGCTCTGTTATTGACACAGTCTTATTAAGGATTGATTTGGTTATGCTGATATAAGTATATGAATGTAGAGCACAATATTTATATGATCTTGATCAGACAACCTTACTGGATTAAAAAAAGAGTTAACCCTTCACGAACGAAAGCATTTTTATAGAATAATAACCAGCAGGTCGACGGATTTTTAAGAAATAATGTGCTTTATTTCCAGAGCGAGAAAACGTGCATAATTAATAATTAATATCGCTTTATTGGGTTTTATGGAAACTTTCAGTAATAATAGGTGTTATATGAACAGGTGAATCCATACAAAATGTCACCATAATGGCATTTGTTCGCTAAAGACTAAAATATTTATCCCTAATCGCAGAGTATAACTGAATATATATTTGTAAAGATTTGTAAATAATATAAACTGGTAAATTATAATATGCAAAATAAACTTTACAAATGTATTTCAAAAAAAACTCATAATGAATAAAAATGAAATAATTTGTAAATCAGGCAAAATTTGTAAATCAGTGCAAACATAAGTAATAAAATTCAATGGTAGTGATATTATTAAATTTTAAATATAAACAAGAAGACTGGTTGTTAATGAAACTATCTACAAATCTATCATATTAAATAAAAAATTTTGAATATGACATCTACGTAAGTTAAAAATGTGTTATTTCATTTCATTAAATGTTAGAAACAATTTTTCTTAAAATGATAATTATGCGAATACGTCTTACCTTTTTTCTTTTCTTTTAGATTGCTAAATTATTTACAAATAATCTGGGTTTTGTCTAGACTAGTTGTATGGATACAGTTAGGAATTTTTCTGAAGGGTAATTAGAAATTTTACTGTTACAGGAGAGTTTTTTTAGGAGATAAAATATTTGTAACTTAAATTGTGCACAATTATTATGCTTGTATATTGATGAACTTAAATTTACATACTCTTCATTTCAATTTTTTCGCACATATTCAGATAAATCAAATATGTACATACAGACGCATACACCAAAATGTTTGACGCGTTGACAATAAAAATAATCATTGAAAAATGAAATAAAATCGAATTATTAAAAAAAATATAGCACGTACAATGATCAATTTTCCATAGATAATAATAAATCCTGTTCATCGACATAATCAGAAGGTAAAAAAGTTTTATGGATAATGTTTGTATTTAATTTAACAACTTATAAATGGCTTTAATTTTTGTCTTATTGTATAGCATATAAGATTGCAAATATGATTAATATTGAGCATTTATTGGCAATTTTGGTAATAGTGTATATCAAAATCGAATTCATCATATAAAACAATTTCAACTAATAACGTATCTTTTTTGAATTTTGAAGGGTTAGTAATTTTAACTTTATGCTCGTCGTATATATTATTTTCCTTTTTTATGAATTTAGTAAGATTAGAAAATATCACACAAATCTGTCTATAATAAACTAAACAAAAATAATCAAAAAAAAGAAAATGTACTTTCTGGATTTCTCCATTTTTTTCTGATTTAATTAAATATTCTTACTCGAATAATAACACTCAAAAAACGAAATGTTTTTTAATTGATAGTTTAACTTCGCCTATTAATTTTACACGTAAACACTTATCGCATATTATTTTAAGCGTTTACCGTTTAATATCTCATTGTTTTATCATTTTTGCTAAAATGATTACAATCTTTTCTTTTATTAGCAAGATATTGCAAAAAACCTACCACATCAACTGTGATAGGTTCATTAATTTCTTTTATATTCGTTTTTTTTTTTTTTTTTTTGTTTTTTTTTGTAATAAACCTCGCGATTCCAAAAATCATTATAGAATTCTTCTGTCCTTGGTTTCTAAGTAACAATTTTACTAAAATCATCTTATTGTGATATAACGTTTAGAAAAAACCAATTGTATTTCATATAATAAAAAAAGTTGATTAAATAAAGTAATATATTAAAAGCAATATAAATTCCAATAAATTTAAAAAGTTTATAGTTATGTACATATAAAATCTGCTACAAAAAATGTTTAAATAATTTAAATAACTATATTTTTGCAAAATAAGAGCAACATATGATTTAACATTTTATCTACAACACACATTTTTTTATAAATTGCAATATATTCTAAATCAGAAATTAGTTTTTGTTTATTTTAATATTGCATAATTTAGATTTATACGATGAAATATTCTTAAATAATCATCATACACAAAGAATAACAATTATTTTTTATTTCGTACATTAAATGAATTATATATATATATATATATATATTTTCCAGAAATTTTATTTATACTTTAATGAACAATGTTCTCGTTGGAAGTATGTTATAACACATTTTTCTTCGCTCACTTTTTTAATCCAAAGCTCATAAAGCATGGGTATTTATTTTATGATTTATAAATCTATTTGTGATATTTTAAGTATTATTCAAGTCTTCGAAGTGTAATTACAAAATAATGAGATTTTTACAATAACATGGATGTTTGATCAAAAAAATATTTAATAAAAATTAGCCTCTTCATTTTTATATAAAACTTGAACCTTGAGTTATAAAAGTTACTAGTAAGAAAAGATAAGTTTGTTTATATTGTATTAGCTCATAATTTTACCGTAACGATTTGACGTATTTCCAAAATTTCTATGTATTTGCTTGATCGTTTAATTAATATCAAAAAATAATAAAATCAAAACATAATTTTACACAAGGAACTATTTTTACCTTTTTCTAATAAATTAAATATTAATTGTAACTTTAAAAAAATTGAAAACGATATAATTTAAAATTACTTTTCACTATAATTAAGTATTCTTCATGGTTATTAGTCTACTCAATGCAAAATATTGTTTTACAATTATTTTTAAAAATTTGTTTAATAATATATTAAAATTATTTATTAATGGAGTAAAAAGTACTTAAAACTAATAGGTTTTAAATGTCAGTTGTATAACAAATTGTTTTACAACCGATTATAAAATATATATGTTTTAAAAAAACAGAAATTAAAAACAATCGTGTTACTTGAATTATTTTTTTATTTCTCAAATAGCACCACGAATGTTAGGTAAGTATTAAAATACAATATAGAAAAGTAAAACTATAACGTGATAAAATGTTTGGACAAAACTTTTTATTGCTTTAAAAGAAAAACCTCAGCGATTAACATAAATAATGTCTCTAAGTCAAAGTTGCGCAAACAGCTTTGTACAGAATGGTACACAGTTACGCATGCAAGTAAATGTCAAGTGTGCAATATATGTATTACGTTGCAAATGTATCGTCCGTGAATTATGTTTGTAATATGTAATATAAATAATAAATTATAATGTACGTGTAAACGTTACATTTATATATATATATTACTTTGGGGAAAAGAAATCCATTATTTTTTCGATAGATGGCTGTCGTGATCGATATCTCGTAGTAGTGAAAAATAATGGATTTCTTTTTCCCCAAACTAATATATATAAAAGCGCAAGGCCTTTTGTTTTGGTTTGATGATCAAAGATACAGCTTTTTACACATCAAAATATATTTTCGTAGAAACAAATTTGATCAAGTTAAAATAATATTGTTAAACCAAAGTATACTTTTGTACAAGCCACCTTTTGGTTACTTTGCTCAAGCTATGTGAAACACCTTTAAATTTCCATGAAAAATTAATAGATATGCTTAAAATAATGTATAATCATATATATGATAAAATCGGCCAATAAAATCATGTAGAAATAATAGAGTTAGAAGGCTCTCACAATAATTACATAAAATTAATATTGCCTTTAATATAAATACGTTGTATTCAAAATAAATTTGAATTTAAATATTCGATATATTTGAAAATAAACCTCAGAAATGACAAAAATCTCTGCCGTGCACTATTTGGGCGGGTTACAGAGATGGGAGCATCGCTGGGAGAAGTGTGTAGAGTTACAAGGAGACTATGTTGAAAATTAAAAAAAAATTTCTGAAAAAATGTCTTGTATCTTTGTTAGGTCGGAAACTTTCCAGACCACCCTCGTATATACCATTATTTATGAGATCACATTTTTATACGTCATAAATTATAATAATAATTTAGACGAATTGCAACACGAATATGCAAAAAATAACATTATTTGCATAAATATGCTAATAGTTGAATACACGAAACATAATCAATCTTAAATTTAAACTTTTCTTAGTCTTTAATTAGAAATCATACTTGTTAATTAATAATAAAAAGTCAATACAATTAAAATAATCCATTTTTGTTTAACAAATATTATATTTCAACATTTATTTTTTATGACCAAAATTTGAATTATTTAATGATAATTACATCGCTATAGATTTTAATTAAAAGTAATAACACGTGTTCTTTAAAATAATATGAATGCTCATGTATTATGATAATGTATATATAAAAATGTAAAATATTCAATTTTGTTTTCTATCTAAATTTCATCATCGCTGGGAAATAACAATTTGATTTTGATAAATCAGCGTGTGAATGAACATTTCCTAAAAGCACACAAAATAATGTTTCATTGTACATTTAAATTTTACTTTTTATCATTCAATAAAATATACAGTGAATATTTGAACGCATAATTAATTAATATATTTTAATTATTGATCTAAAATATATTTGCATTAATTTATTTGAGAAAAACTTATCTAAATTAATATTAATTTAATGTAAACAAGTATTTGCGTCAATGTTAAATAAAATCAATGTTAAAACTTTGTAACGATTCTGAGAGATAACCATTTTGTAGGATTACAATTTTTTGTGAGTTTAAAATAGTTTTGAGTATACATAAATGTTCTCCGTCTGATTATTTTTAAATATTGAAAAAGTTGAAAAAGCACAATTAAAATTATCATCTCATCAATCGAGCTGATATTATTAGTCAATTGGTTAAGTAAAGTTGTTATAGAAGCTTCTGTAGTGCCGTTTTATTGTAGTATATTTCCAGTAAATTTTTGGATTTCTTTTTAATTTTATCGCCAGCTTTATCCTGACAGATATCATTATACAGTAATCTCATAGTGTCTAAAACGCAAACTATTGCTTTGTTTTTTCTGTTATTTGGATACGGTTTTTGTATTTTACTTTACAGTTTGTTCATATTAAAATTTGGAACAATATTTATATCAATTTTTAAATAAGTTTCAATTTTTATAAAAAACAATTTTTATTTGCAAAATATTTATGGAATTAAGGTTTTAAGTACTTGTTTACTCAAACATTGAATTCATAGGTGGCATTTCTAATAAAAATAATGTTAAAAAATGATTGTGTTATATAATATGAAAATATACAATGGAAGATTGTACATATTGGTTAAATATTAATATATAATTAAATATATAATTTAAAAAATAGAATTAATATACATTAATAACTTCATAATTTCATTATAAATTTTAAGTAAACAAAAAATAATATTTTAAGTCAATTATTTTATTATTTTATTTTCTTGTAAACCTAAAGAATTATACATGAATTAAGTTTTATATAATTAGAATAAAAATTATAGAAAATAATTTGATCTTAAACAAAAAAATCTCTTGTAAAAAACAAGCATTACGAATTGCCATTGTTCAGCACACATAGATTGTGATGAAGATATTTATTCTGGCAGTCTTAATTTTAAAGGTATACACGACTGGGTTCGATTGTGAAGATTCATTATTTGGACATGGGATTCAAAAGAATTCGCCGATGGAAATAAAATAGGTGAAAAATAAGGTGAGTTTAAGTTAATAAGTTTATTAGATTTATTAACAATAAACAAAATTTTTATGAATAATTTAATTACTTAATCATATTTTAATTTTAGGAAAGTACAATAAGCGTTACAAAAACACGCGTTAAAGAGATAAGAATAACCAATAATTCAAAATAAGGATTCAGAGAAACTGCTGATATTAATATTAGATTTAAAGAAGCTAAAAAATGACTGCATTAAAGTATTATACATTTAAATATTATAAATGTTAACAGATTTGAATCAATTCTAATCTGTCAAGAACTTGTTATTACATAAATGTAGCTGTTCTTATAACATTAATAAATATTACAAATTACGATTTATAAGTATAAATTTATTTTAATTGCCTTTATTTTCTTTAAAATAAACATTTTATTACATAAAAAAAACCGAAGAATTATGAGATCATACAATGTAAGATAACAAAAATGCAAAAAATTCCGACTAAATTGAAGCTGGTATGAGACACATTCCCACTAATCCCCGAGCTAAATGCTACGATATACCTAACACTGAATTTTCTTAAAAAAATTAAAATAACGAATAAACTAATAGGGTCCCAGAACATATCCATTGACAGAACATATGTGAACGACTCAATATGTTTTATTTGAAGAAAAGTCGATAATGGTAAGTAGATCGAGATGCTAAGTTGCCAATTGGTATATTTGCGATGTACAACAAGTCGGTAACTTATTGGCAGTTAAAGAAGTATGTTCAGCGGATTAAGGCGATGTATAGCATCAGATTGTCCACTTTATTTTGACAGTATTTTTTTAAACCTAACAAAATTTGGCGTGCAAATAAATAATAAGACACTTATCACAATGCTTAGAAAATTCATTCAAATATTATCATGGTAAATTAAATTTGTTCTGTGTATTTGTAGGCATTTACCTCAGTTATTTTATTTATGTTTTTAAATAAGTTTACAAAACATTATTTGTTATAACAATGCTTTACTGTAATGCAGAGGGTACAAACTTGCATAAGGCCAATGTATTCACTTTTTTTCCTCCAAATACAGCACTATCTTCAGCTGTGCCACGCCAACTAAAACCAAGTGGCGGGTAGTTTAAAACGATGTTTATTGATGTTTACCATTACAATTATTAGAATAATTAAATTTAAATTATAATTAATGATACGTATTCAAATGGAATAAAAATGCAATAAAATACTTTGAATACAGCGTTTATTTAAATAAAACAAATGCACAATTTTATTTAAACACAATATTAACATTATTGTTATAAAATAACATTAAAATTTTATAACAAAAATGTTAATATTTTACAAAATCTATAATTTTTGTTGATAATCATATTTAGTAAATATTCAATAGACGTTAATTTTACCTTTGCAATAATATTTCTTTATATATAGAAATATCGTACAATACAGATATGATTTAATAGTTATTATTATAATCATCGCAATTCAACGCGTAATTGTGTTTTTAATATTTTTTATTTTTGAAATAAGCTGAAAAAATATTAAACATGACCCGAAACGTCGACAACACTAAATTTATATAATATTGAATAACAAGTCACATATGTACTATATTATATTTATATTTATAATGAAATCATATTATAAATATAAAATAAATGCCCGTTAAATAATTACTAAATATTATATAAATATTATAATATGTTTAACGACAAAAATTACAAGCGTTAATAAAATATTAAAATTACTTTATAAAATAATAGTAA
>JABFOX010002685.1:0-11142 GCA_022817665.1 Axea sp. ZL-2020 | reverse complement strand
AAAATCCTAGAGATATTTATGCAAAACACTCACATATATTTATCAGTTCTTCAAATTATCTACTTTAGTAAGAATTTAGTCATTACGATTTTGATTATAATTTTTATTAATAATTGTAAGCTATAATATAACTTAAAATTAACGTTACTCCAATTCTTTGTATTTTTATATAAAAACTTTTATTTTCTTTTAAAAGTACCAATATTAAAAATATATTTGTATATGATTGCAGGAAAGTTATACAGTTATTTAGTAAAGTTACTTAGGGATTGCAGAGAAGTTGAAACATTTGCCAAAAAACGTTGCTTCAGTGTTACTGTAATATTGCGAAAGTTACAAAAACATTGCTGAAACGTTTCAGCAATGGATGCTTAAAAGATATTTGAATGTTGCATCAAGCTGGTTCAACCCTTATGGAAGTTCATAAAGAAAATTTCATTGATACAAACATATGAATCGTGCAACAGGAATTCCATAATAGTTGTATGAAATTTCATAAAAGTTTTTCTATGCAGCTTTATGCATTCTGGATTCATTCTGAAAATATACGATTTGTATATAAGAAAAACCGTAGAGTGAGTAAATAACAAGAATTACCATTTAAAAATTTTTCATAACAAATCAGACATCTTCAAAGCATCCCTTGACTTTCATAACGTTTCATGAATTTTTATATAAGAAGTTCCATGAAATTTCATACAACTACTACAAAATTCCTGTTTTCCTGTCTTGCATGTTTGTACAAATGAAATTTCTTTGATGAAATTCTATGAACTTAAAACCAGGGCAACGTTATTTCGACGTTTCAACGATCGTCAGCGTTGCAACAACTTTGCGTTGAAATGCTGCATGTTAGCCGCATGTACCGCGAATGCAAATTATGACACGTTAAGAATGTGTATTTATGGAATACATATCATTCGTTTGAAATGTGATTTTGAAGTTGAAACTGAAACCTAAACCGTTTTATTCGATCACGGTTTCCGGGATTTCTTTTCCTCTTTGCACAACAGTTATGGTTACGGTTATTAAATTACATAAATTTTGTGTGCTTTTTATTTTCAAACGCAATTTCATGAAGCAGAAAAAATGTGAAACTTATTTATTAAAAGTAGTTCTTTGCTTTTATACATTTTTTATAGCTCAACTTTAATCAATAAGAATTACATTGCCTGAAAAAATGCCATTCAATTAAAACACAATACAGTTTCTTTCAGCTTGATCAATTTATTTTTCAATTAATAACAGAAGTTACTCATTTCACAATTACCGTTACATAATATCGTAAAAATTCAACTTCTGCGACATGTAACTGAGAATTACACAACTAGTTGAAATTTGACAAAGAATCATCTGACTTTCTTTGACGCCACATAGTTCTTTTTTACACACATACCTCAAAGTCTGAAAATAGACATTTTAAAACGCTGTCTTTGAGTGCATCATTTTCATTCAAAAAGATATCATCGCCTGTTTATAGACAAATGGAATGAAAATGGAATAGTTTAATAAAATAAATAAATGAAAAAATAATCATCACGTGAATGAAAAAGATTAAAGTGTAATCAAAGAAATCGTACGAGCCGTCACGAAATCGTTTTCCCTCGCTAAATGCGAATGCGCAGCGCATGGCGCGCATTGAAGCCGAATGTGTTGATTGTGTTCTGATGCTAGTAGTATCTCCACGAGCAGTGGCGTTCGGTGGGGATTATAGAGGAACTCGAAAGTGTTTGATAGTAAGCGATGTCGTGTGCTCAGTTCGCTCAGTTCACTACGGTTTTCGCTATGGCGTGTATAGGGTCGGGTCGACTCTGCGCTCGCGTTGAGAAACTGTGCCAATTTCGACATTTCAGCCAGTTCCGACGAAAACTAACAATTTCCGGGTTTGTCAAGCTGCAATGCGATGTCGAGCGGCCCATTAACACCCTCGTCCACTATTACCAGGTACTTCGTTAACATTAAATAAAATTATTTTATTTTTCATTCAACAAATTTTCATTTTATTTATGATACAATATTAATAAGCTTAACCTATAAATTGATTGTACGTTTCTTTCTTTTTCTTATATTTTACATGTACACTTTGCAAAATGATATTACTCCGTTCATCTTTCTGCTGAGTAAATTAACGATGTTGTTTTTTAGATTATAAAAACATTAATTAAATGCTTTGCCGGCGCAGAAAAGTCAGAAGTATGAAATGTTTGTGTGGTTAAATTACATAATACAGGGATAAATACATGCTTGTGCTCGAATGTGTCACTGGCATCGAGAAGCCGGACGAATGTGGAAATCTGAAGCGGCTTTCTCGATCAACGTGTCTTTCATGTGACAAAATTAATGAGACACGAAAACGTGCGCTTTATTCGGCATTTTCAAATCTCTTGCGCTGTCAGCAGCTGTTTTAGCAGACGCCATGAGATCAATTTGGTCTTCTGCTCCGTGTTTCATCTGTTCCTTTAAGCACAAAACTAACTGTCAGAATGATTATTTAAGGACTGTTGCTTGTTTATTTGCACGGTGGATTCACTTTAAGCATTATCGTTAAAAACATCATTGGATATTGGAAAATGAAACAAACTCATGAGATTATTTTAAATCTAGCCACTAGATCGGTCGTTTTGCGCATGCGCTAAACAGCGCGCGAAAGGTCAATCAATTTGAATTTCGAAAGTGAGAATTTACGGGTCTAACGATAATTAATGCGAATGTTATTGTTACGTTTTTCTTTCATGAAAAACAAGGCGTCGCCATTTTAAACCTCCGACGAATCTTTAATTCCCAAACGAAAGTAGGAAAGTTAATTTGAATGTAATTTTAATTTAAATTCAACTGAATTAGGTAGCTCGCTCTTAAATCTCCAAGAAAATGCAATATGAAAGTTGGAAATATTTATAGGATCGGTTACTAAATAAATTCGCCTTTAATATTCTTTATAAGTTGTAAATGTACCTTATAAGGTGAAATCTACGTTGGATACGGACAGTATTTTAATTGTGTAATAACGTAATTTAATGGTCACTGAAAATCACAAATTGAGCTTTATTAATCTTATTCGTGCTTCAAAGTTTATGTTACAAGTTACTGCAAAACTATGTGGTAATTGTAATGGGATGTGCCGCTGGAAAAGATTTGTCTGATTTATTAGAAAATATTTTTACTTGTAAAAATTCATTATTTTTGCTCGTTTTGCAAATGAAGTAAACAGTTGAGCTTTTGCTCATTGCCACAGAATGTATGAGCATTAGAGATGCATTACCGTAATTCTCAGTGACTTACGCTAATCATTATTCACGATTACGTAATACTGAACTAAGCAAATGCCGTTGTGATATTTACAAAGTAGACTGATGCTTCTGTTGTGGTGTACCGCACGATTCTGTTCTTTTCTCTGATTATTTCCCTTTTGTTACTAAAATCATTTCCGGCATTGTAATAAAATCATAATAGCTTATTTTGCAAATAAGCAAAATAAATATTAATTTATTTTATAAAACGGGCAATTTGAATTTTTGGACAGCATCTTAATCCACATTCTAATACATGTTAAATAATTTAGCATTTACTTAACATAATACTTTTTTACTTTTTATATATATATAAAATAAAAAATATTATTATTATTACTCAACATAATATTTTCGTTGTTGAGCAAAAACGTGAAGCCCTCGGTATATTTGCTTGGAAATGCTTACATTTACTCATCTGTAATTTTCGCACTTGAAACACATTAGAATTAATTGTTTATTTACGAAACTACTTTATAAGAGATTGCTTATGAATGAATTAAGTAAAATTGAATAAATGGAAATATGTGGGAATAAAATGAGTAATCCTGGTAATGATTTTCCATGAAAAATTAAACTTTCGGTAGCTGTTCGATACACAGTCAATATAAACGATGGAGTGCTGATGCAAAAACGAGCAACATTCTCTCGCGATCTTGACTTTCTCGCTCACTCGCTCAACACTCGTCTAATAGCTCCGCTTATATCTTTAATCTTGTTTTTACTATTAGTTACTCGTGCTATCTGTACAGCGGCACATTCGTCGATTTGTTTACCTACAGCGATGCATTTACATCCTAATTACTCGCTTCTTTCATTAATTTTTACACAAATTTTGTACCCTTTTGTGTCATTTATCCGTATGAAGATGCACTTTCATTTTGTACAAATCTCACCACAAATGCATTATAGGAAATTAATATTCATAACCTGAAGAAAAGATCGGGCATTTCTTTTTTTCGATTTAGCCAATACATACGCACTGTTTTCTTTTTAAATGATTCGTAATGTGCTCGCTTAATTACTCCTCATTTCTTCATAATCCTTTTGTGTGAATTCAATTATATTTTTCTTTATTCGTCGTGGAAGACCGGATGAGTTTCAGATGATCGGCAATGCTCAAATAATTCTGAATTGCACCGGTTGACGCGAATTGGATGATTAATCTTAAGTGCACTGGGTTTAATACGATAGTTCTAAGATCGTTGAGAGTTAGAATCATGTGAGAGCGAGTACTCTCTAAATAAAAGAAAGACCGGCTAAAGACGAAACTGGTGGTATCGAGTCGACCATGAAGCCGAACACAAGTAGGCCGTTGAACGTTGACGTACACAACTCGAGACTTTCCATTTCTCTGTTCAAATGCAGTCCTGACGACTGAAGGCAGTGCACTCTACCACAATCGAGTTTGTGCGCTTTTTTTTACTTGTTTAAAATTTTGGATTACTGTTGTCACGCGGATCTAATTCATGAGTCAAAAGATATTGCAGCTGATGATAATGAAATCTTTGTCACCAAAGTACTCTAAAATTTTGCGGCTCAGCTATGTTTTTGCAACAGTTCCAACAGTTTTTAGTCTTTTAATAATTTTAAACAATATCAGTCTTGAACACTGTGTGTATCTGATATCTGATGGACAATGTTGTATATTATAATAAACATTGTATATATAGATGAGTAATAAACATTTTAATTCAGGTAAATAAAGAAGACTAAGAAAATTTATGAAAAACTGAAATTGCGTTAACGTTCCAACGCTTGTACTTGATTTGGTCAATTGAATCATTTAAATTGAACGTGCAATCAATCTTTTTTTATAACGCAAAACTTTCACAATTGTCAACACAAAGCTAGCTATTCCGTTTCATATTAATTTGATCTTCTTTAACCTACACGCAATCCTGCATTGTATATATATTTTACAATGTAGCTTATATGAATACTTATGAGAAATAGCGTATGTATTTTTCATTAATTTTTTAAAGTGCCAAGTTTTTAAGCACAACCGAGCATTGAAATCATTTTTTCCAATAAGAATTTTCCATTAAAAATATGTCATTAAGAAGATTAGTTTTGCACATTTTAATGACAATTCTACGAGTTTTAATATTTATAATGTGTTTCAGTGGAAGTAGATCTAGGCCGTGCCCATTTATTTATAAAATTTGAATTTAAAGGAATTAATTACGTAATTCATGCAGAGGATTTCGATGCTCGACATTTAAATGAAGTAATTTAGATGAGACCATAAATATTACGTGGATTTTGTTGTTTTTTATTTCGACGTGAACATTTCAGAATAATGTTTAAGAGTTATAAGTCGTGAGAAATTTTTTTTAAAAATTGAACATGAATCTTGATAAAATTTAAATAAAAATTAAACGCTAATACTTTCATTTCTTGCGAATTTAGCATATGCCGATCTCTGTTATACAAATTTGTCACATCTTACGGTCTACGCAGTGTACGTTTACGACCCCGAACGATACAAATGGTTTGAAAACATTGCGGATATATTCTCTTGGCTTTTCAGTATTTAAGATTCTCTGTTGTGGTTGAACCGACCATTCACAGGTTGAATACAAAAGCAAAATGCAACTAATATTTCCCGCTTTACGATTTCTTTGCCATCGTACGGCGTTTTTTCTTTTCATTAAAGGAAGAAAAAAAAAGACTCATAATAAATACCTAAATAATTGATTTGATCTTGACACAAATATGTAAAAAAAGTACTATTAAATCCTTAATATCATTTCATAAAAAACTTGTTCTCGAACAGTCCCGCAGAATCCATTCGATCACCTATTGACGCATAAATCATTACGTTTTGATTTCACCGCACGCGTATAAAGTACAAATTACTATCTATTCTACGATCATGTATTAATGACGTGAAACGAAAGGGACGATTGACGCAAAAGTTTTTCTTGCCTACGCCGCATTCAATCGTATATAGGCAAGCTCGTACGCGCGGGAATGCGTGCATGCGTTACACCGCAATTGTTAACGTTATTAATTATCGTTAAAACGATTAGTTGCACAAATCAAACCGACCGTTTGATCTTGACGGATGACTTTATTCTCAGGCCGTTCCTCGACTTGCGCAAAGTTTTCATTTATGCAAATTAATTACACTTCCCCGATTCTTTTACTTCGCAGTACAAATATTCGTTGAACCAAAGCAAACTTCATTCGTTGCAATGATACAACACGAACGGCAATACTAATAACTAAAAGTCCAGTACACTTTTATTTGACACAAACGAATCACTTTCACTTTAAAAATTCATTTTGCAATCCTGACGCATCGTTGTGGAATTCAAACAAATGAAAAATAATTCAAGTCGAAAAGACGCGCTCGCTCAAATCTGCGAAGCGAACAAGTTGATGAACAAATGATTAATTCAGAATATGAAAGTGTTTGGAATTTCGATGTTCGGGCTACGTTCCTTTTTTTACAATGTCCAGTAGAGTTTCATATTCGTACAAATATATGTGTATGTTTAAATAGAGCGAGTGGTCCGCAATAAGACAGTTTGGCATTTTTAGTTACAAAACGTTGGATGCAACTTGAAGTCCTTGACACGTGTTCGTGTCATTTGCATCGCCACATGGTTAATAAATATTGTGAGATTTTGATCAATCGAATTTAATAATCGATTGGTTTATTCGGCTTTTCAAGACACCACTCACTCCGTGGAGCGTAAGATAACGACGAAGTATTAGCATAACTTCGGTTACATAAAAAATAATAATTATGTTATGCAAAAATAAACAAGGTTACAGTAATTAATTACGTTAGGTGGTTAGCTTATAATAAAAGCGATAAAATGGTTCATAAATTTTTCCCATTGTGCGTTTTTCTTTGTACGAATGATTGTCTGGAAGGTATTTGCCTTTGCAAAAACAAATCAGTTGAAAAATCGCGCGCATCTTTGCGAACATTAAAATTAAATTTGTGTGAAATCGGAAGAAAAGTCTGGTTCAATAAACAAGCTCGAACTGAATTTCTTTGGCTATGGCCATTAGAAAGATGCGAGTCCCTTAAATTTGTAGTAAGACAAACGAGACTTTTTGATGAAATTAATCAGAAATGAGTTCAACTTAATTAAAAAAAATTACAATACCATCTGATATTTGTAACTTACAATCATTTTGCAGTTGTATTAATTTGACATGTTTATTCAAAATTAAATGCAATTAATTAAAATGCTCAATAATTGTAATATAACTTTTTAATTAAAATACAAGCGTTTAGTTAACGTCTAGTTTTAAATATCTTTAACCTATTTCATATTCACCTTGAATTTAGTTGCAATGGTATTGGAATTGGTGTTTAATTTTTGTAAATTATTTATAATATTGCAATAGCAGTTATATATTATTATTATATTTATAATAATATAATAACAGTTTCACAATGTTTATACATTGCGAGTTATTATTAAATTACTCAAAGTTTTATTGAAATTTAATAATTTTTTTGACACGAAATTTAATACCTTTAACTACGCTCAAAATGAATTAATATTCGTTGCTCACGTGCAAGAATAATTAAAGTTATATCCACGTGACAAAACTTTGAGCCTTGAAAAATTCATATTTCGACTTTCTTCAGCGACAAACCTTAGTCAATCATATATTTATATGCAGTGTGCATTGTTTAACGGGGTTATTAACATTAATGAATTAAAATGTGTATTTCAAAATAACATTTTAGAATTAAAATGTTCACCAAATAAAAAACAGAATACCTTAAACATCACAAAATTACTATATTATTTTATATTATAAATAAGGAATAGATTATTAAATCTTTTTGTATGCTTTAGTTAAAACATTACTTAATATTTATACAATTTGGTTTTAGTTTTTAATTTGTTCTATAAACGCTTATTTTTACAACGAGTAATGTGTTAAAAGTTTTAAAATCAATAATATTTGTAAATAATAATATTAATAAATACGTCATAAAACTAGACAAATATGTCTAACTTCATAAACAAGTGAGTGTTTGTTATTAAATTGTTGTTATATTATAAAAGTATACTTCAATTAGTAAACAATAACATTTTTTACGCACATTTATGAAATAAAATCACTTCTTTGTTGTTTTTATCGATGCTTTTTGCCTGTTTTCGTTCCTCATAAAAATCCTAAAATATATATGTTTATTGATATTTAAATTATAAATAAATAAATAAATAAATAAATAAATCTTAAAATACAAGCGACAAGAATAAATGTTATTTTTTATTTTAAATATCACCACCATTCAAAGCGATTAACAACAGTTACATCTTCACTTTTTGTTTGAAATGCGTTAAATAAAAACTGATCCTTTTCAAACAACAAGATTTTGTTGACTTTTATCAAATAAATCCAAATTGTAGAAAACAGATTAGGGATTGGAACAAAAGTCTACGAAGTAAACAAAAATTTAACCCATATTAACGATATACCCATAGCGTGCACGTTTAACACGGACAATACAATTGTATTTACATTAAATAATTGTTTAAATGTTAAAAGTCAAGGTTGTTCGTTATCTATTAATTTACCACTGAAGTCGATGTTGGAAAATTACCATAACGATACGCTAATTACACGAAAATCGACTCATTAGTCGAGGTTAAAAGTGGCATTTTTCGCGTTACAGCATATTTTCTGTGTAAAGAAAGAATCTTTAAAACACAACTATTTATTGCATAATAAAAAAAGAATGAAATAATGATAATTATTAACTTCCTTCATTGCATCTCGTTTTCCCCAGATTCTCAGATTCATTTGCACTCGTGTAAAAAGAAGAAATCTCGTAGGTAAATTACAAGAAATAATTCTAGACAAGGCAATCATTTAAACATGGATTAGACAGTACGCGATGATTAAGTCGCATTCTTTGAGTGAAGCCGTAAAGTACTAATTGCGGAGTTTAATTACATCGAGGCTTGCTCTCGACTTCATCTCACTGCAGCAGTGACCATGACTCCCTTTCTTCAAGAACGTTCGAAGTACTACGAAAATCATTGTCCCAATCAATTTCGTTCCAATTTCCCTTATCCCTTATTTTTTTCGTGTTCATCATTTCACGTCTTATACTTCAACTTGAATTCACAGTTTCTAATATTTATTTAACGCTGTGCATTTATTTATCTTTCCTCTGAATCGTTCTTACAGAACGATTTATAAAATGAATTTTTTCTGTAATAAAGAGCTTAAGAATTTCTTCAAAAACTGTAGATTTGTTATTTTATTTAATTGTATGTTAATTTTAACAATCGATTAAATTTAACATGAACTGGACCATGTAACTATATTTAGTGAAATATAATTAATTTTCATTTGCCGTTAGCCTAATGATAATTCTTACATAATTCTGTTAAATTAAAAGAATTCAACAATTATTTAACGTACATTTAATGTAAATTCAACACACACATGTCGTATAATACAAATATAAATTTAACATCGATATTTTTCCCGTGCATATCGTATATACTAATTTCAATTAAACCGTATATTTTTCATCCAAAGGTAGCATGAAATATAGTTCATATATTTTTCTTTCATAATAAGAAAGTTTAATTAAAAATATTATTAAAAAGTTATGTAAAAAATAAAATGTTAAGTTAAATTAAAAGTTTGTAAAAAATATTATTTTTACAGAATGATCGATGTATGCAAATGTGTAAACTACTAGAAATCTGCACTTTGGATTTAATAACTTCAATCATAAAATGGTTTCTTTAAAATAAGAATATTAGAAAATTTGCTTTCATTACAAGTGAAATATTCTTATTATAAAAAGATTTTCAAACATTACATCTTAGTGTTATATTAGTAATATGTTAATAATTTTAATAAAACTATGTAGTTACGGTTAATCGCGCTTGTTACAAATTTACATGAATCATTATTTTTATATTTATTCCATAAGAAAAGGTAACTTTTCAATTCGTTTAATTCATTTTTTGTTAATTTTAATGAAAACCTAGTGCGCTCCCAATGTTCATATTACTGCACACATTTTACAATTACACAATGCTCATAAGGAATATGTTAATTTCATTACAAAATATTTAATATCTGACAATGATTTACTATAAATCACTAATCGGTAATTTCAATTACTTGTCGTTCATTCATGATGTCGTTTATATAACAAACAATTGTTTCAGAAATGCAAATCAAATTTTAACACGATAAATCAAATGCAAAATTTATAGGTGTCAACTGTATTTGGCTGAAATAAATCGTGTTGTTCATACCATTGCAATCTGTTTGGAATAACGAAATTATCATTAGCCCAGCATTGCTGTTATTATAGTATCAATTTTATGTATGTATGTATGTATGTATATCTGAATGACACATAATTCAGATGTTATTAATACAAACTTGTATATTTGTATACTCGTTCTACATTGTTTGTTCTTTATAATCATAAAGCAATAATTATATTGATACGGTCAGTAAAATTGAAGCATTTTTACGCAAAGTGTTTTATGTTTATGATAGCAATAATTACTGTTTAAACAATAATAATTATGTAATTATATTTCATATCTTTATTTTAAAAAAATACTGTTATTTATGATTAGTGCAACTAATTGTTTTCTGAGCGCAAATCGTAACAATCGTAAATGAATTTAAATTATTTTTAGCGGTACAATAACAAAATATCCCCGTACGCGTAGAAATTCGTTTATTTGGAATTCTAATTGCATTAAGCAAGCATGGATATAATTAATATCTCTTATTCTTATTTTTAGCGTTACTGTTTCACTATTAAAAACCGTATTACAAAATATAACGATTTAGTAATATACAAATGTTAATTTATTTCGACAGTGAC
>JABFOX010002684.1:0-11146 GCA_022817665.1 Axea sp. ZL-2020 | reverse complement strand
TAATAAAATAAACACAGTCGGATGCAAGCTGTTCAACATTATTGCATTTAAATAAAATGTTAACAAATAATTTATACGAACCATGGATAATGAAATCAATATGTCGTATTTGTATCCCAAGCATAATTTATGTACGATGTATAAAAAATGTTGATATAAAATAAATGAAAACAGTCGTGAAACGCGACACTCGCTAAAATGTGTAAAACGAATTCATTCATCTGTGAATAATTTATTGATTTTAACTCCGACTGAAAATTTTAGTAGCGTTTTTATTCGAATTGTTAGTTACTTGGAATCAATGACTTTTCTTAAATATTATATTTCATTGATGTTTTGAATTAATCATTGACTTTTGTCATGGTTGATTTTATTTGCGAATCTCGAAGTTCGCTTACTTTTCGTTTTGTAACAATATTAGTATAGGTTTAATACATTTATTCATTATTTGTTGAATTTACAGAGGCAGATTGTTGCGTTGGCGAGGTCGCCGGCGAAGCTTGTTGGGAGCCTTGCTACTGCGTTCTACTGCAAGATGAACAAACTCTCACCGCGTACAGGAGCGAAGATATGGCGGTGAGTTATTTAATTATACCTCTCACAAACATATACGTATCAAACACGAATGCGAGTAATCCAAATACGAATAAAATTTGTGTTTGAATAACTTGAAATCGACTTACCGAACTCGTAGGAAAAATTACAATTCGTTGAAAATGACGAAGCAGGGTGACGTAGACTGAACGCATGAAAAACTCGTTCACGTCGAAACTTTGGAGAATTGAACGAGAGGAACGTTTCGATTCAACTTTTTGACACCCGAAGTAAAAGCACGAGAGGCGTAACGCATACGAAGAACATTGAACGTGAACAACGTGTTATGATGTTGCCTACCGGATCTCGGATCTCGCGAAAGAGTTCTGTTACAAATCGTGCGTACCGGACTGCATGATTGTACGTTTCGCGTATTGAGCGCATCATTCGGCAAGCTCGTTTTTATGCGAGTTAACCTCCGATCCGACTTTTATGGTGCGCAACGTAACAGTTTAAGTGACTCAAATTATTGATTCGATCCGTTCCGTTTATGCTGATTGAACGTTAGTCTATTATTCAATACGATAATTACCGTTTTGTTAATTTCACGTTGCAAGTTCACTGAAGGAATAGTACCGCAAACGAACCACGCGTATCGTCGCTCAGTGCTGAGTCTGAAAGTTCTCGGAAGGAAATCGCGATACGGTCGCAAAGTTCGCGCCAACTTCCGCGCGACGCTCAAATTTGAAAATCGATCTTGCGAGCATTTGCCAAACTTCAAACTACAGTTTACAGATTTACTCCGCAGTATTCTCTAATGTGTCGAGAAATCCAATTTAGTCGCAGAATTTGCTCGGCTCGCAAAAAATCAATTCGACTCGCTGGTTTTGTTGGTTGCGAAACGTCCGTCTGCGATAAGCTCTGAAAACGTTGATTGTACGGCGAGTTATTTTTTGATTTCAAAATATTTTCTATCTGACATTCCTTTCAAAACCGTAAAGAAATTGTTTTCAAAATTTAGTCAAACAAGATAAAATCCATTGATTGGATTAAATATTAAGAAGGATGATAAAGTACGAAATTTAATATTTGACGATATTACACAGCACGGGCTTAACTATATCGGAAACGTCTACCAACGATTGAAGCAGACTTCCAATTTCGCTCTCATCCTTGGCGCGGATCTAATCCTGCCTAGATTTGCTCGGCGATAGTGATTTCGTGTAGTCTGTTTTGCTGGTTTCAATCGTCTTCTCGTATCACCATCATTATGCATTTAAGGTTCATTTCGAAACTTTCTCCCAAGTCCCCTTAACGACATTTCACGCCATCAACAACTGTCTATTGCGAATTAACGTCAGTGCTTCGAAATGAATCGATCAAACCTACGAAATTTCAGTTGCGACTCGCTGTGCATGTTTCAGTGGTTCCGCAGGATTAAAAATATTAATTGAGGGGGCATTTTTTATCACGGGTAATCAAGTGTCGGACGTGTTCGAAAAAATTGATAAGCATCGAGATTGCTGATACAACGAGGTTATAATTAGACGGATTAATTCAATCCGATGGATGTTGAATATCGTCCGTATGAGAATGAATCGTGAATACCTGTTTGGTTCCTAGTTGTAAGTGTGTGGTTCACGCATGGTTGCAGATTATATCTAATAAACGTTGCTATCTCGAGGAACTAGAAATGCTACATGATTCGCTTTGCCTTGAATGCAAGAAAATCATACGTCTAATCCTAACTCGATTAGCATTGTGTTTATGTTCAGTCGGGAGACGAGCTATCTCGTACGAATTAGTCACGTTAATCGTTCGTTCGCTTTTTCAAGCTACACGTTGTTGTGAGGTTTCAGATCAAAGGAAGTTATTTCCATTATGTACGTTGCTAGGGAAATGTTTTTGATTAAAATAATTAGAATCAGTGAGAAATTAGTCAGAGCAAAAATCAGCTTGAAAATATAGGATTTAAGCAAAAATACTTTTCTAGTATTTTTGTTTACTTTGAGAAAGAAATTCGGTAATAAACAAAAATAAATGATCAAAAGTTATAAATATATACAACTTACTTATTATTCAGTTAAGAATATTTCACACGAGTGCAAAATCTGTTCAATTATCGATGCATTATCTGATTGTTATTAAAATAATCAATATATTTGTTGCTGTTAATAAATTCTTTTGACTGCTTTTTGTAGAACACAATTAAGTACAGTTAAACGACCGTTAGTTGAAAAGCACTGCTTCAGATTATTTCCATATAATCAACATTTTATGTATCTTATGTCATACTACATGACTTGATTACTTTTCAATTCGTGTTTGTACATTCTCTGAGGAGCCAAATCCTTTGACGACTTCAAACACAAATGAAAAGCGAATTGAATCGATGCGCCTTTCTTAAAAATAAACGCATCGCACACGTAACAGCACGATTTTATCCGCGAAATGAACCGGTTTTATTTGCTGAGCTTCTTTTGGTTTCCTCATTGCTCCGACTTTTCTTGCACGTTTCGCCGCTCAGCATCGAATTTTTATGCACAAGTGAATTACCTTGTGAAGTTACGCGTCAAAGCTATTGACGCTGTCTTCCTTCATCTTTCGATTTCAATTAACTCTTAATTTAATTTCTCATTTCTCGAATCGAACTTACCTAATTTGCGGTTGTCCGAAATTCGCTACCAGCAGTCCGCTCGCGTCCGTAGTTAGCATGAAACACGGCGCAACGTGGCAAAATCAGATCCTTTGAATGACATCATTACCGGTGGAATGGCGAGAACTTGGTTGGTGCGTTCACTTTTGTCGAGCTTGATCTAATTTCCGGTGAGGTCTCTTTTCGGAAAGCAATTAGGCCTCGAGTGTTTCGGTGAGTAGTAGCGAAGCATGAACAATGGCGAGAGGCGACGTGATTACTGCACCAAGAACTCAGCGTCCCTTTACTAGGGTCGCGTAATATTACTCAGAACAACGACCGTCATCTTTGGTGAACCCGGTTTCATCTTTGAAGGTGGTAAAGTTTACAGGTGGGTCGACGACCATTCAGATTTAGTTCACCATGTCCATTCAGCGAGGAAATTGTTCGAGAGTAAAAATGCAAACTCGATTTATATTTATCATTTAGTAAATTATACGTCTTTATTCCACACGGTGTTAATGTTAAATGTGATAAAGATCAAGCGAAACGACGGGAAACGGAAATTTGTATGAAATCATTGTGGAGAAAAACTTAGGAAAATGATGCAGTAGAACGGATGTTTTTTGCTGGTTTTTTAGCTGAATATCGTTAATTAAAGATGATTTTACTTTTTTTTTTCAAATGCATGTTAAATTAAAGCAATGTAATACAATTACAAAAATTTGCCCTGCGCAGTAAAAAAAGGTGTATAGTGTACAAATTAATTCAGTACAAATTCTATAATTTTTATATCTATAATGTGCTTTCTTATATTGTAATTTTTCTCGTTCTTTTATGAGCATTGCACTTTTTGCTATATATAGTGCATTTTTAGATATAATGTCTAACGATGTAATTTTGTATTTCTTAATTCTTAATTTTAACAATTATATTTGATTAATTGTTATTAAACTCCTTAATCATTTAATTTTGTTAAATATCTAAGCAAATTAAATTGCTAAGTTTACGATATAGATTTTGCAATAAAAATTACAAATCACCCCATAAATTCCTTACGACTGGCAATGTACAAGAAGAAAAACTAACTATGATTGGTTCATTACTCAGCAATTTACGTGATTCTATAAATTGTACTCAGATTGTAAAATGTACGATATAAGATTAATAAAATAGGAATCGGAATAACTACTTTAACAATCTAATGATTTATATGTATCTTCTTTTGATATAAGAAAACTTATAACATATACTTCTATATAGTTATAATATTGAATATTTTATCCAAAAAATCATTGGGATTCTTTCTAATTTTGTTTTTTGTTTATTGTAAAGTACTACTAAAAATACAAAGCAAATTTATAAATACAAAACAAATTTGTTTAAATACTTTCTAAATTACATCAGGAGATGTAAAAAAGAATAATTTAACAGACTCAAAAAATGTTAGTTATTTAAACGATATAAATATATCATTTTCCCATCATTTCAGATATGTTCGATTCAGTCTCAGAAGTTCATTCCAAAAACACAAAAAGCAATTACAAAGTATCACAGAGAGAATTCAAATAGATAAAAACCAAATAATTATACGAAATAATAACTTGTATATATGCAAAGAAATTATTAAGAATTATTTTATGAAAAATAAATAAATACAGTATTTTAATTTAAATCATAGATCATAAGTGTTGCGTTTAATAGTATCACTTTGATGGTCGGCTGAAGTGGTTTTAATATGAAGCATTTCCGATAGACTGCGCTTATTTAAATTGCACTCAATCTCTAGAATTTAACATTACTCCAATCAAATTGACGCTCGGCAATTAGTCAGTGTTTGGTTACTACAGTGCGTTTGTTAATATTTAATTTCCAATTATTTTTATGTTTCTAAAGTTTAGTGTCAAGAGCCCTCTTCGTTTGACCAATGTAATATTTTCCAGACAGTATTGAAACAAATTTGATAAATTACGTCATGTCAACGTTTTTGGTTCATTTCATCTTCACACTTTTTAATAATAGAATTTAGTTTGTTTTCAATTCTGTGCATTGTTTTTATATTCATGTTATTTAAATATTCAATCAAGACGTCAGATAATCCTTCTTAATAAGACAAAACTATATAAAACTTTTCTAAATTAATTGTGCGATTTTTGGTATAATTACAATGAGCAAGTTTGTTAATTCTAGTATTAATATATTCATTAATAAAATAAAATGACAATGATTTTATGTAATATTGTCACAATGAATTGTCTCATGAGTGAAAAGACAAATTTTGTTAACCTGATTATGCACTATAGTTCTTTTTTGTTGTACAAGGTGATTAGATAAAAAATACATCATTCGACGAAAACAGTTCTTTTCTTTGTATCAATAAGTAGTCTATCACAGTAATGGATAACTATAATATCTTAAAAGCAAAGTTGTTTATTTTTCTCTAATTCATGCGCGAATTTAAATTTCTAATGATACTTATTAAAAACGCCAAATAATTTGTCAATTTGTTCCTTGTGTTATATAGAAAATATCATCAACTTAATATTATAAAAGAAATTAATATTAAGCGTATCATAGTCATTATAAAAATCGATGAATAAAGGTTTTCAATATCGAAGAACTGCAAAATTTGCTCAAAACGGTATAATTTTACTATTTACTTTCTTCATATGTAATATGCAATATTCATATAAAAAGTACGAATAACGTGTTCAATTTTTGTTCAAAGCACGATCAAATTGATATCTCACTTGCATTGAAAAGCTTTTTCCCAAGCAATTTTTATATCGGGATCGGTGAAAAAACAGGATTTCGTAGGTAAATTCAAAGTTTCGTGGGTCAAAGGATGCATCTTTTCAGATAAGAAAATTCCCTCGTATGATAAAAGCAAGAAGGGCGTGAAGCGAAAAAATAGTCTCGTTCCTCTTCGAGGAAGAGGTTTCAGTGGCGGGATGTCTAGTCGAAAATGGAAAGCCCAACCGCAGATAAATCTCTTGAGTGCACAGTAGAAATAAATCGCCGTAGAGTCGAGGAAAAGTTCGTTCAATGAATCGGACACGCCATTAGCGCGTTTTTCTTTCGGAACACCCTATACGTGTACACTTAATTCCGCGAACAGAGATGGTTTGTATTCGTTTGTGTGCGATAAAAGTTCACCATCTGCATGAAAGTGACTCGTCGAATGAAAATTCTGACAAAAAAGAACGAATGGAAGATGAGCGCGGGGAGAATAAATGTACGATGCATAGGCGCGAGAGAACATTGGAAATGACAATTTGTACCCAGTAGGCAAAATTGTTGGCCGTTATTCATAACAAGTCTTTTGCTTTTATGAGTTTGCGAATATAAAAGCAAAAGAAATACCTCCGAATCGAAAATATTTGCACCGCTTCAATTTCGTACTATTAGACGCCACAGTTTTGTTCGATTTAAGGGAACGAAACTTATATTTAATCAGACATGCACAACCATAACTGTACGATGAAACACATGTTTTTTTATTCAAACAAAAACTTTTAATTTCATTTCAGATTCGCGTTGCAAATATTTGTAAATTTTTGTGTCACAAACTACTGCATTGGTCATTTTTACATACAATCATTACTCATTGGAGATACGAATTTAAGAAACTTTGCATTTTACGAAGTGCTTTACTCGTGTGCAATAAATAGACATATTTAGTGCTAAATTATCGAAAACTAAACATTTAGTTTCATTGAAATGAAACTTAATTCAGCATTAAACTAATTTTCTTATTTTTAAGTTAGAGGCCATTTTGTAAAAATCTACTTAATTTAAAAAATCTGTTAAATAGTCAAGCATATACTTAATTAAATTAATTTAATTATTAAAAAAGTGTATATCTATACTAAAGTATTATTTAAAAAGAAACTGTAAAAACGTTCAATTAAAACAAGTTTGAAAAAGTACAGATAATTTTACGTTCGATTTTTGTTATACATATTTACCAGACTAATACTATGTAGTTCTCAAGTAAAATTATATTACATTATATTTTCGATTATATTATATATTGAACAAATACAGAAAAAAATAAAGCTTGTGTAAGATCCATATTCATATTTGTCAAACAAGAGCTGTATGTCAAATTTTTTATTTGATTAAATTACATAAAATATCAATAAGTTGAAAAATGAATGTTCTTAAAATAGTACTAGTCGTAGACAAGAATAGTTTGCATAGCTGATTTATATTTAAAAAGTTATATAAAACCTTAGATGTTTATAAATATTATAATCCAATTTTCATTTCTTATACTTGATCTTCATTTTACCGGTACTTTGATACCACGTATGAGCTGAAATTATTTGATTTTTAATGCCTGAGTAAAAATAACCGTACTTTAATTAACGGAAACGATTGCGCCAATGTTTAACCAAACATCATAGTCATAGAATTGGTTTTGTTACGCGTACACATCTGTACATTATTGCTACTGCATTTAAACAGACATCAAAATCGATAAAAAACATTTATCAAATTTAAAAATGTATTAATCATACAATCATGAATACAATCTTGAAATTTGGATGAAACTACCAAGTCAAAAAAGTAATACTAAAGAAAAACTGGAGTTTTGTGTGTACAATTCCATGATATTAATGTTGCTTCTGAACATGCGCTATGAACACCATGTTACTCACACGTACCATAATTTTTCAAACAACATCATGATAGCACAGCTACGCGGGCAAACAGTAAATCGCGATAACACCAAACCGATTCATCTGGGCGTCTCGGCAGTCGTCATGCATTTTGCAGGAGCATTGATAAACAATGGCAAAATCGCGTGTAGTGCATCTTTGCAGCGGAATACGAAAGAACCTTTAGTGCTCGGTGTTTTTGCACCGCTTTTTTCGTTGTCACTTGTTGTGCACCGACAAGTGTATGAATTATTCATTGTCGGAACGACATTTCAACAATGTTCGAGAAACATTCATTACCGGCGTAATTAATTTAAATTTTATGTACTCCAACTTGTTCCTTTCATTTTCAAGACGTAATTCAAATTGAACTTTATTCAATATTTATACGTCATTTAAGAAAAGCGTTGATGAAGAAAAGCGATTAAATTATTATCAGATATGAATCGCAACCATAAGGTATCATTTTTTTTACGGATATGAGAACACTTTTTACGATGAAAACAACGGAGTCGATAAAAACCATTGTACCATCCATCTAGGTTAACAGGTGACCATTATAGTGTCACAGTTCAATTTCTCTCCTACATATATCATATATAAAAAATCTTTGTACGTAGGTAAAACTTTTGCAATTCTAGACAAATATTACGACAAAGCTCACTTCAAAGTTATTAATGTGTCCAAGAATGGTCGATATTTGTTCATACGATACTAATGACATATAAAAATTATAAACTTAATTTTGATATCGCAAACTTATAAGATGTGTGTAAAATTTAAAATGTTGCATTTGTAACGTTCGAAACTTTATGAAGGCGTTCGTAAGACATTGATACTACTATATACACATCGATTTTAAAATATAAAAGTTATAGGGATAAATTTGGATCGTGTATCATGATATTCACTATAAAATAGTCAATTAAACTCGCTGAAATATAAGTAACGATAGAGAAGAAAAGTATTAAAACTTCCCGACGCAGGATTTTCTCCGTTGCAAGCAGCATTAATATAAACCATATACATCCAGCTAACATAGCTTTGTGCATACGTATATATTATTCGTTCGTCTGTTCGTCGAATCCCAAGAGATTTTGGATTTAAACAAGCCGGCGTCCAGGGCTATTTCTACGAAAAAATAACAGGGGAGAAAGGGTCATGGTACGAATCTTCGCGTGGAAAAGAAAAGGAAAGGGCGTCTTCTGGATCCGACCTTAACTTAGCCCCAAAAGCGTCAGTGCACATACTGAAAAATGCGTTGAGCTGGCTCGTTTCGTTCGTCCTTCGGTTGCAAGCTCGTACAAGCTCGCTCTTCCTTCCGGGAAAAAGAAAAAGGTCATAAAAAGACGGAAGCAGACGAATGCGATGAGCAGGCACTTTCAACCCCTCTGAACCTGACTCTTTTTTACTATTCTGTCCGTCTTTCTCATCCTGCTTCTCTCCCTGCTTCATTTTGTTGCCCAGACTACATCGTGCTTCCAGTTTGTCGCGACGAATAATAACAAAAAAGTTTATCAAATGAATTAAATTTTACAAAAAAAAAAATTTTGTGGTTATTTCAAATATGATGTCTTTTTCAAATACAGATGTCTTTACTCATTGAATGAAATAATTGATAGGAATTTTAACTGATCATTTTACCAGCGTACGTGATTTTATGGAAGAATGAAATATATATGTGTATTAAATGAATATATATTGAATAAAATATATGTGCCATTCAAAGGCGTAACTGATTTTCGAATGCATTTAAATCCATGCATCGTTGATTCGGAATAAAAGAGATGTTAAAAATATCATTTTGAAATAATACAAAATTTATGTTAAAATTTGCATATACATGTTAAGAAAAAAAAAATAATCGAAGTTTATATTGTATTATTTAATTTGTGTAAGTTTGCCTTACTTGCGTGTTTCATAAAATAAGGAAGAGAGTACACACGTTTTTCTACAAAATCACAGCTTTAAATTCTTATTCATTCCTTTGTGAAATAAATTTATTCATAAAATGATTAAAAAGCATAAATAAAAAACTGTATATATTTGGTTATATGTATAATGTACTAATTACAAATACTTAACATATTTTAATTTATATTTCATGAATAATACGTGGCAAAAATCTTGAATTTCAGATTTGAATTCTCGATTGCTTTACACGATACACTTTTAATAATAAAATTAATTGGAATAGAAGTTTATTATTTCAAAATGAGTGTCTTATAATTATATTAAAATGAAGCCACTCTATGTTCATTTTATAGACGGAGTAAAGAATAGAAAGTATGACAAAAAAAAAAAAAAAACCTACACCTAACTGATTGAACTTGTTTTTAACGATAAAACAACTGTCTCTTACGTAAAATGTTAGTTAATTTTCCATTATTTTTTATTCTTAAAATTATATTGCTATCTTCACTTATAAAGCCAGTAATTTAAAACTCAGAATTGCATACAAATTGTTTTAAATTAACTTCCAATTTAGATTTTAATATGGCATACTTTTCTGTGATAATATTAATAAACCAAAGGATTTTAGTGCAATCCATATGTGTTACAAATTCGAATATTTCTTCAAATAAATTCATAATAAATGACTGGATCTAAATACACCATAAAATATTCTCTTTGCAAAACACAACACAAATATAATTATAGATCCATTTTTACTGTAAAATTTTCATGAAACATTTTTCGGTAAAAATATTGTTATGTAAAATTATGCATTAAACGTAAGACTATAATTTTAATTCACAATCTTATGTAAATATACAGAAACATATTTGCATTTTTAAAGTAAAACAACCGTAGAATACTTTTACACAGATCTAACTTGTAATATTTTAACGGTATTACTTTTAACTCGTTTATTATTTACAATTCCATAAATGTTAAAAAACGATGCAAAAGTAATGAATGAAACGAAGTGAAATGTCACGTCTGTGAAACTCCGTGCACGAAATGTTAAAGAAATTATGTATCACACTTTAATTTCTTTCATGTAAGAAATTAAAAGTTAACGCGAAGTTCTGACTTTGTTACAAACAACACACAACTTGCCTTATCCTTCTGTTATTCACATCCTGAACAAAAACTTTGCTGAAGAAAAAATATGTTGAAGACTATATTGTCAATAATCTAGTTGTTTAAATTATTTATATTCAATGTAAAAAGAATGGTGCTTCGAACTCTATCTTATAATGAAATAAATCTTTTAAGAACGATGTTCTGCGGTTATATTAAAATATGTTTTTAATCTGTTTTTATAAGCTGTCCGATATATAGTAAACAGTAATTTATAAATATATAC
>JABFOX010002683.1:0-11147 GCA_022817665.1 Axea sp. ZL-2020 | reverse complement strand
CAACTTGTAGCATGTGCCAAAGTTGTGGCACCTACTTTGCATTCTCCTGCTTGTCAAACCAAGTTGATGAACGCTGTGCGTGAGGTGACTAAAGCGGTGGAAAACCTAGTGCAAGTTTGCAATGAAACCTGTAGCAATGAGACATTATTGAAAGAACTAAGCGCAGCTGCGGCGGAGGTCACGAGGACGTTAAATGATTTGTTGAATCATATCAAAACAGCTACAAGAGGTGAGAGAGCCAAAGAATCAATCCAAGAAGGCGCCGTTGAGACAATATTAGTCGCAACAGATAAATTGTTCGCAAGCTCTGGTGATACTGGAGAGATGGTTCGCCAAGCCAGAGTCGTGAGTCAAGCGACTGCACAATTGATTCAAAGCATTAAAGGAGAGGCTGAGAAACAAACGGATCTTAAGCAACAACAGCGGCTGTTGGCAGCTGCAAAAATTCTAGCCGATGCAACTGCTAAAATGGTAATTTTTTTATTTGTTTTTATAATTTAGTTGCAACTAAGTTTAAACATATATTTATCTATAAATTAAATCCTATTTATTTATTGTTTTGATATACGATGAAACTTTATCAAGAATTAATTGCTTTCAATTTAAAAAATGATATTTACATTTTTATTAATTTTTCTTCGAGTATTTTCAATTACAGAAAAAGAAAAAAATAGTTTAGTATATTTGTTTGTTTTACGTATTCAAGAATTATTTCAGATATTTTTTATGCTATTTGATTTTATCTTAAAATGAAATATTTGTATTTAAGAATTGTGTTATTACCATGCTATTAAACCATACAGAGAAATTAATGAAAAATCAAGTGCTAATTAAATTTCATTTAAAGGTGAAAATTGAATTTAAAATATTTTTTAATAAAAATCATAACGACACCGAATTTATAATAAACCTGGTTTTGTAACAAAAAGAAATAAAGGGAAAAGTAAATTTAAACGTTCCATAAACTAAAATTAGACATTTAAATATTTTTAAGTTAAAATATATAACGTGCAACTATAAAATTCTTGGATTTGAAGCAAATATACATATATATATTTTTATATTTATTTGAAAACTTGTTGCCTCTTACCATTAAAGATAAAAACCAAATTTTAAGTCATTTTAATTATAACATTGCAATATTTACACTTTAAGGAATAAATAATTAAATTCCGTTCGAGCTACATTAATATTTCACCCAGCACGTTCATATAAAAACTGAAGAAAGTTTATCCTTTATCAATATCGTTTTCAATGAATAAATTATATTCTTTTATCTGTTTAACTTCATAGTGTTTTGTGTATGATCAAAAATAATTAAATTAAATGTACATAAAATTATGTTACCCTTTTATTCATAGTTGTTTTAAATTTAAAGAAAAAAGAAAACTTGTTTTTTAATGTGCATCCTGTCTTTATAACCTAAATATTAATTTCTTTCTTAAACTAAAATTTTAGGTTGAAGCTGCTCGACAGTGTGCTAGCAGTCCGAATAATGCACAAATGCAAGATCAGTTGCGTCAAGCAGCTGAAGAATTACGCGCAGCAACAACTGCAGCAGCAACCCCAGCCTTGCGCCGAAAATTAATAAACCGCCTTGAAACTTGTGCAAAACAAGCCGCCTCAACCGCGACGCAATGCATGGCTGCTTCTTCCGGAGTATCGCCATATAATACAAACATTACTAGTCAAGAAGAACTTAATGCTGAATGTCGTGCGATGTCTCAACATCTTCCAAATTTAATCGCTGGAATTAAAAGTACTCAAGCGCAACCAGATAATCCTACTGCACAACTAAATTTGATAAATGCTTCAGAACAATTTTTGCAACCGGGTACTGCAGTCATAAAAGCTGCAAGAGCAGTAATCCCTACAGTAACAGATCAAGCATCGGCAATGCAACTAAACCATACTTCTCAACAACTTGGTTCATCTTTAGCTGATTTGAGATCTGCTGTTACTCGAGCTAGAGAAGCATGTAGTGGATTAGAATTAGATGCGGCACAAGAGCTTATTAATAGGTTTGTTTCAACTATTACATAAATAAAAATTATTTTTTTGTTATTAAAAATCACTCAAGTATTTAATTACTTTCAAAATCAGTTACATGAAATAATGCGAATTTTTATTAGTATTTATAATTTTTAACGATTAAAAATACGTTTTTATAAATTAAATATTATATTTATTATATGTTTAATAAAAATAAATTCATATTTTGTATGTCATGTATACAAAATATTGAAATTAAAAGAGTTGAATTTATTGTGCTGTTTACAATATGTAACAATATTTTAAGTATTTTAATTACAATACGTTACTTTATTAATGAGTGTAATTATATATATAATTATTATATTTAACTAGTTTGAAAGAAGAAATTGGTGAGTTCTATCGTGCTGTTGAAGTATCAAACTTACGACCTTTACCAGGCGAAACTGCTGAATCTACTGCATTGCAACTCGGAGGAACATCAAAAAGTGTTGGTTTTGCAATGGCACAACTACTTTCTGCGGCTAAACAAGGAAATGATTGTTATACTGGTAGTGCAGCCAGAGAAACGGCTACTACGCTTAAAAGTTTGACATCTGCTGTAAGAGGTGTCGCAGCTACAACTTCACAACCAGAAACGCAAAAGAAGGTTCTTATGACAGCGGAAGATGTAATTTTTAAATCCGCAAAACTGGTTAAGGAAGCAAAATATGCTTTACAAAATCCAGATAATCCAAATAATGATGCCAATCTCCAAGCAGTTGCTAAAGAAGTTTCATATTCTTTAAACAAATGCGTTTCTTGTTTACCAGGACAACGTGATGTGGACGAGGCAATTAAAACCATTGATGATATGAGTGTAGTGTTGAATAACAATGACTTCCCACAAAGCACAAAGAGTTATGGGTAAGATTATAATTTATATATATATATTCTATTTAATAAATCGGAAGGAATTTATATATTTTATCAAACCTTTTATCAATAAATACATTTAATCGAAAAACATACTATATTGAAAATATTTTAGTTGTTTGATTACTTCAGTTTCCGAATTTAGTAAGACTGACGTGATATCGGTGTATGTATTCATCAAGAATATATTCTATATAACTTACATTTAATCAAACGCAAATAATGAAAAATATCTAAATATCTAATTAAATAAAAAAATAATATTAATAATTAAATATCTCAGCAACTTTTTTAATTATACTTATGTAATATTCTCATAAAATTATTATATATTTTATTTGTTGTTACATTAAATTTAAACAATAGTCACAATACCCTTTATTTAAGCTTAAGAATTTTCATACTTTTTGTAACATAATATAGTAAAATGAAAATGTTATTAAGACGTTTTTTAAATTTCTGATTATATATTGTTTAAAGAACTGTAATACTTTTTGCATGTATGTCAACTTTATTATCACTTCTTCAATTAACTAAATTAATTTATTATATAAATGCTTTTGCACTATTTTATTACTTCATTTCATACAAAATATATTGAATTGAACTAAAAAGTAAAAATATATTAAATAAAATTTATAAACTAGGCAAATTTGTATGATTTTCAAATGTACTTATTGTACTGTAAAATTATATTTTGAATATTACTTAACATGCAATAATAAAAATTATTATTCAATATACATAATAATATAAATAATTATCCAGGAATTTAAACATGAACAAAATTAATATTTAATACCATATATTAAATAAAGAAATTTTTATTACACACCAAAATTTAATCTATGCGCATAAAGCATATTTTTAACTGCAAAATAGGAATATCATAATACTTCAAATGATTATTAATAAGATTCACTAATTCTTATTTTTATATGTAAAATATTAAAAATTGAATACGCTACATAAATTATATAGCATTATGATATTCAGTTTAATATATAAAAAGTATTTTTGTTAGAAAATACGTATAAAAATAAGTAGTGTATTTGATTTATATTATACTATTGTTTGCACTTTGTATTAAAATAATACATTCATCTATTGTTACAAAGAAAAACGTATCTGGTTTATTTTTAGATGAAGTTTGGATTATAAAAATTTATTAAAAATTAAATAAAATTTATTCCTATAGATATAATTATTTTTTAATTATATTAACATATTTGTAAAAATATTTTTTGTGCATTTAGACAACTTCAAAGTGACCTAAGCAATGCTGCTGCAAACTTAAATGACGCTTCATCAAACGTGGTGTCCTCTATTAGATCACCAGTTCAATTAGCATCATCGACCAAACGTTTTACTAATGCTTTTGGAGATCTTCTAGACGTTGGAATGGAGATGGCAGGGCAAACTACAATTGAAACCAGATCCCAAATGGTTGTGTCTCTTAAAAACGTTACTTTAACCTCTAGTAAACTTTTGATGACTGCAAAATCTGTAGCTGCTGACCCAAATGCACCTAATGCCAAAAATCAACTTTCTGCTGCTGCTAGAGCGGTCACCGATTCAATTAATTATCTCGTTGATGTATGCACATCTGCTGCTCCAGGACAAAATGAGTGCGACAATGCAATTCGCAATATTCAGTCAATGCGTTCACTACTAGATAATCCAAATGAACCTATATCCGATGTTTCATACTTTGAATGCTTAGAAACCGTTATGGAAAAAAGCAAAAGTTTGGGTGATGGCATGACAGGAATCGCAAATCATGCTAAAAAATCAGAACATGAACAATTTTCTGTTGCCGTTCGGGGAGTTTCATCAAGTGTTTGTGGATTGATTGAAGCGACGGCTCAAGCAGCGTATCTTGTGGGAGTCAGTGATCCAACTTCGGTTGCAGGAAAACCTGGATTGGTAGATCAGGCACATGTGTTGAGAGCCGCTCAAGCTATTCATTCGGCATGTCAAAATCTAGGAAATCCTGCGAGTACTCATAGACAAGTACTTTCTGCTGCGACGATTATTGCAAAACATACCAGCGCTCTATGCATCGCTTGTCGTATGGCTTCAAGTAAAACAAGTAATCCTGTAGCAAAAAGACACTTCGTTCAACTTGCTAAAGACGTAGCAAATTCTACTGCCAGTTTGGTATGTTTTAATTCTGATTTCATTTTATTTTATAATTTGGAGATTACTAAATGAAATAAACTTTTAAAAGAACATAAACATAAAAAAAATTCAATATTAATATGTAGTCACATACATTTTAGTAGAATCAATTGATATAATTGTGATACAATCAAATGAAGTTAAATTTCCTCGTGTTATTTTTATTTTATATTTCTTTTTTTATATTATTATTTTCACATCAGTGTTCATTTTTAAACCATATTTTATCATAACTGCAAAAAAGATATCTATGTAGATTTTGCAAGTTCTTTCTTAATGCTTACTTATCAGTATAAAAGAATAAAATTGATATCGTATGAAATGATTATATCTCGAATAATAAAAATGACTTTTGTAATATTTATAAATAATAATTATTTTGCGCTTACAAAGAATTTTTATTTGTATTTGATATAAACATTCAATTTTATTTTATTTTGTCTCTGTTTATTTAACAAAATAAAATTTAAACATATTTTGAAAATTAATAAAAAACATTGTTTGTATCTACTAATTATTATCCTGTAATGATTTAGTAAAATTTACAGTAAGTTTCTTATTGGCATAAAAGTAAAATTCTGTATTTTATTTTTAATAAAATATAGAAATATTTTTATTAGGAATTGTAAAAATAAAATTTATTATAATTTTAATCAAAGAAAGAAAACTGATTAATTTTGGAAAAGTAAAAATTTCATGCAATGCAAATGTATGCTATTTTATAAATCAGTTAATATATTAAAATTTGTAAAAAGTAAATAAATTATCTAGAAGCATGCAGTAAAATTATAGTGAACTTAGATTACAATTATTAATACATGAATATATTTAATCTATATTTAATACAATTTTTCTTTTACATCAAGTTTATAATAATAATGTATCACATTTCATGATACTTCAGTAATACATTTGATAATAATTATATCACAATTCAACTCGTTTCAGTAGCTATACACATTTAATTAATTTAAAATTAAATTAATATACATAACTCATAAATAGGGAAAATATGTCGGTTAAAAAAATTTTTTTTACAATGTTATTAATGTAAGTATTAAAAATTATTGAAAAAAAAAAAAAAAGAATTTTGTTGAATATTTGAATTAAAAATGTGATGATAATTGTAATACTTATAATAATTGTTATTCTAAAGAATCTACGACTCAATGTCGACTTGACATTTCACTGTTTTGATATCTCATCGATATTTCCCTTGATTATATCCCTTGTCGTGATATCGAATCAGCATCGACAGTTTAGCGTTGAAAGATGACAACAGATTGAAATTGAATATACGTCAATACAATAATTGAATCTGAATCAATTTTTGATTTTAAATATTATTATAAAATATAAATAAATTGAACGGAATTTTACTTACTTACATATGTTTTTTTTATTTTATATTATCGATTTATAACCATTTGCATGGTCATTTATAATGAAAAATTTCCTTGTTTTATCATATGCCATTTAAATAATCTCATAATTGTATAAATAATAACAAAGTTTAAACTTTTCTAACTAAATAATAATTGAATGATACTCCATTAATTTGCAGGTGGAAGATATTAAAATCTTAGATGTAGACTATTCAGAAGCAAATCGTGAAAAATGTGCAGCTGCTACGCGACCTCTTCTTGAAGCTATTGATAACTTCTGTACATTCGCTGGATCTCCTGAATTCGCCAGTCAACCAGCAAAAATATCAATTGCAGCACGAGCTGCTCAAGAACCTATAACTACTGCTGGTAAAGCGATAATTGACGGTTCATGTGCGATGGTTCAAGCTGCAAAAAGTCTTGCAGTTAGCCCAAAAGATCCGCCCACGTGGCAACTTTTGGCCAACCACAGCAAGAGTGTCAGCGACTCTATTAAATCTCTCGTCGCATCTATTCGTGATAAAGCTCCTGGTCAAAAAGAATGCGATGCAGCTGTGGAGAAAATTACTGCACGGATTCGCGAGTTAGATGCAGCTTCCTTGAGTGCAGTTTCTCAATCGTTGAATCCACGGCGGGAAAATATGATGCAAGTTTTCATTGATCAGATGGAAAGCAGTGCCAGTGAGTTGCGTGAAAAACTTGAACCTTTACGTAACGCAGCAAAATACGAGGCGGAAAAAGTTGGTCATGCGTTCAATCAAGTGCCACTTTATTGCGAACCTTTGGTATCTGGCGCAATTGGTGCAGCTTCAAATATGGTTCATTCGAAACAACAGATGATATTATTAGATCAAACTAAAACTGTAGCTGAAAGTGTGCTACAACTAGTTTACATTACAAAAGAATCTGGTGGAAATCCCAATGCAGTAACTTTGCATGCAGAGGTGGATGATACAGTGGAGTCAACGAGGGATGCATTACAAGAACTGCAAAACACTTTAGAGAATATTTTAACTTCAAATGGCATTGTTACTGGCTTAATTGATACGGTATCAAGAGCTATGGTGAGATTAGAGGATCGAAGAATGTCTACTATTGATAACGTTGATTCATATGTCGATTATCAAACAAGGATGGTCGAAGCAGCGAAAGAAATTGCAAGACTTGCACAAGAAATGGTAGGTCATTGATTCAGTTTATTATTATATCCAGTTTTTCTTGATTATTGACCAACATTTAATTTTTTTTAATTCACCCTTAATAAACGAGTTATTTAAACAAAATATTTATACTGGTATTATTAAGATTTTAAAGAATTGTTTGTTATCTTTTATAAAATTAAGACACCGTAGTAATATAATATATTTAAAAATAAAACATTTTAAATGTATAAAATAATATTCACGGTGCTTTTTGTTTGAAACTTAACTTAAACAATGAATATGTTTGTTTATTCCGAATTTACATAAAAGCGCATTTTTAATTAGATAAATAGTTTTTCATATAATAATTATAGAATAATATTAATTTATTACCCTTTTGTTGTATAAATTTTTCATATTTTTATTTTTTAAATATTCATTAATAATTTTTTTTAGTAAAGTGTTATTTATATCAAATTCTAATAATACAAATCCAAGACAAAATGTCATTTACAGTCAGCAAAATCAAGTACTGACGTCGCTAGACTTGGGCCACTTGCTGTAGATATGTCGCACAAGTATACTCAACTAGCACGAGATGCCTCGGGTGCTTCAGCAGCTACTACCAATGCCGATGTCTCTTCTCGACTCCGTACCGGAGTTCAGGAACTTGGACGTGCCTGCATCGATATGATTCGCTCAGTTGGCACCTGTCAGATGTCACCAGGTGATGCTTATGCGCAACGAGATATTGCTGAAAATAGTCGCAGTGTTACAGAAAAAGTATCACAAGTACTAGCAGCGTTACAGGCAGGTTCCCGTGGTACCCAGGCTTGCATAAATGCAGCGAGTACTGTATCGGGCATTATTGGTGATTTGGATACAACTATCATGTTCGCTACTGCTGGAACATTGCACGCTGAAAATGAAGGCGATACGTTTGCAGACCACCGCGAAAATATTCTGAAAACTGCCAAGGCTCTCGTTGAAGACACGAAGACTTTGGTTGCTGGAGCAGCATCTTCACAAGAACAACTAGCAGTTGCTGCTCAGAATGCAGTTTCTACCATTGTTCAGTTAGCAGAAGTTGTAAAGTATGGAGCTGCCAGCCTCGGTAGTCATAATCCAGAAGCACAAGTCATGCTTATAAATGCTGTGAAAGATGTTGCTTCTGCTTTGGGTGACCTGATCCATGCTACAAAAGCAGCTAGTGGAAAACCAATTGATGATCCTAGTATGGCACATTTGAAGGATTCGGCAAAGGTAAATGTTTTCTGAAGATTTGGTTGGTTATCATTACTTTAACTTATGAAGCACACTCGTCTTAATGAAATATTCAATATGACAAACTAGAATAACAATAAATGAATTTATTTTCATTATTTTGTATTTTATAACATAACACAACAGTTCACTATTACTTAAATCTCAACTATATATTAGATTATATTCATTTATTGTATTTTTTAATTAAGGTACTTTTTACAATAACATTTTACATTTATGTTTATTATTCTATAGAAATAACAATATCGTAACATATATAACAAATTGCACAGCTTTTAATAATAACAAACTAATGTCACGAAATAACGCTGACAGATGTCACTGAATAACGCAAACTGTAACCTGCATTATTAAAAAGAAGCAAAGTGACAATATTGAAACCCCGTTGTAACTAACTATAATTAATTTTTCAATGCGAAAGTTATTGTGTTTAACGTTACCCTTCCATTTTTTGTGGGTGGACTTTAATTGACATTAAACATCGATGATTCTTCATAACTTTGAGCATTCGTCGCTAACATTATTGACACTGAGTTTGTCATGGTGTTTTATCAACTAAAACCATTGGCGACCGTTCTTACATTGACGAGGATTACGCAAAATCTCATTTAACATAGTTAGTAGGCAGAGTAGTATTTATGATGATGAAAGTATACGTCGAAGCGGACGCCAAAATTCGTGCGACACCATTAAAGTCCACCTCTCAGAATTTCCTCTGTTGTACAGCCTTGGTAATTTCTGTTCTATGTGTGTGACAGTTCCACTGCATAGTATGTGTTTCTTCGTTGCTCTCTGATATATAGTATTTGAAGTGAAATATTTCTCTACTGTCTTTTAAATAATTACCATTTTTAATTATTCATTGAAATTTTTATTTCTTGTACGTTCTTATAAAAAAGTTGAATAAATATAAAATAAATACAACGTTTAATGATTTAGTTTGCGTATGATTAATTTGTAACTTATTTTTATGTAAAATAATGAACATACAGTTGTAAATATTTGTAAATAAATATCTTTATTTCATTATGTTTTTATATAACTAACAACTTTTTAGTTATTTAACATATTATCATCTAAATTAAGGAAATGGAAAAATGTATAGAATATGCATCTTTTATTTATTCCATTTTCATGTACTATTTAAAATGTCATTATATATTTTTTAATGCACAGTTATTATACATTATTTAATGTTAATTTATTTTTAAAAATATCACAAATGTATTGTTCTTTCTTATTATAAATGCTACTAAAACTTTCTGTGTTTTTATTTGTATTTAAAAATTTTTTTCTTCTTTATAAATAAAATTCTTTTGTAAAAATATCAATAGAAATGCTTCAAATACTATAATTAAGATGAAATGTTATCCACATATAATTTTTTAAGCAATTTATAAATATCTAAAAATAATTTTCGATTCCTGTTTAATATTAGCAAAAAGGAATTTATATTCCATTATAAAGTTGTAATATTATAAATGAAAAAGTATAATCGAATTTCATCCTGCATAAAAATATCATTAGCTTTATAAAAGTAAATCAATAAATTAGATTCTATATATATTTCATTAAAATAAAATTTTGTATGAATATAATCCATTGTTTTTTCCACATAAAATTTTGCGTGTTTTTTTTGTTTGTTTTATTTTTTTTTTCCAAACGTGGTTGTGGATTACTCATTTTATATTTTTACTTATATCTGTGAATCGTAATATTTTACATTTTTACATTAAAAGCTTTCATATTCTCAATATCTGTTAGAACTAAGTTTAATTATTTCATTTTACTTGACTATATAAAACTGATGCTATAATATTATGTATTAAATACACAGTAATACAATTGCTATAATTAACATTTCATCTTAAGCCTTAAAAAATGTTTTTGAATGCAAAGTAGAAAAGTTGAATTGGGTAAAAGCATATAAATCGTAGCTTACCGATGTTGGTGCTGTCGATTGGCAATGACCAGTGTTCTTAAACCCACGGATCTTTTTCACCGATGTTTCTAACTGGTCCGCATGCGTTATTTTAGAACAGTTAAAAAATATGGTATATTAAGAAGAATTATGCTATAAATCAAATTATGAAAATATGATACTGGTGGACTTTGATATAAGTCTTATTCACGATTTTGGTCTGGCCGATTCGGATAGGTATTAGAGCATCACCTGCAACAACAGTTCATGTCTTCGAGCGACGCGGCCGGTTCGGAATCTGAATGGTTCGTATCCGATCAAGAA
>JABFOX010002682.1:0-11149 GCA_022817665.1 Axea sp. ZL-2020 | reverse complement strand
AACGAGCATTAAAAATATCGACGTTTCGCAAACGGTGTTGTTCGCTTTTCGGTCTTCCGGCAATCAGATGCCAGCTTTTGAGAACGTAACACTCGGCTGTTAGCTCTGAAGAAGCAAACAGCATGGTTTGGGAAATGTCAGCATTTTTAATGCATGCTAAACACATGTTTCAATTTTGAAAAATTATTAAATTTGAGTACAAATATAATTTTAATTTTTTTATGTATAAAAATCTTCAAGTTTAAATTAAAGAGAAAACGGTTGTGTTCTTTAGATCACTACATTAGCAGAATTGCTTGTGTATTATTTAAATTAGATGAGATTTTATATCATTCAATAAATGACCAGATTAGTTGAGAGACTAATTAAAAATTGTTGGAATTAAAATATAGAGTCCAAAACCATTCGAAGTCTTTTATTTTTTCGACTGGGAAACTTATACTAATTTAAATTCTTTATCAACAGAAACATATTTTAACTTATATATTTTGTTATTATTGTAACAACGATGTAAAATTGCTGAACCAATAATGTTTCAGTGTTGTTTAATCATAAATTTTGTTGTGTGATAGTTACAACCTTGTACCAGCAACATTCCAATTTTAAATTAAGCGGTAATCTGTATTAATCAATAAATAAACATATAGAAGAAGTAGTAGAAACAGTATTCTTACCACGGTATCAATTTAATTCAGAAAAATAATTGATTTGGTACAATTTTAATTAAACTAAAAGTAATAGCACTGTCGAAATTAACGCTGCGTTAATCTTAAATCATTTTCATTTCCACGAAGGACAGTATATATAAAAATTTGTGAAGTAAGAAATTAAATGAATAAATTTTAATTTTATTTATTCAAGTTGCAAGTAATATCAACAATTAGAAATATTGATATTATTATTAATATATGTTAATTATTTATATTATTATATATTTTAAAATTAATATTATTAGTAATAAATCAGAACACTTAATTTAAATCATAAATTTGCATATTTGAGAGTTTCATTTCATTGTTCTATTATTTTTTGTTTTAACATTGAGTAATTTTAATAATAAAAAATTAGATGTAGAAATACAATTCTTATCGTAAACATTTTAATACATTTTATGAATTCTAATATCGTGCAGGATTTGCTCAAATAAATACTTATTATGCACATTTTTCATGCATAAATCTTGCAATAATGCTGATATAATTATTCAGTATAGTTCAGTACAATTGAGGAAAATACGTAACTTTTGCAAGATTCGTTGTTATTTTATTAATTTTATCTATAAAACTACATTTTACACAATGTCGCTAGTCTTGATTCTTTTTCGGAATACGTTTTCATTGACGTGAATTTGAACTTAATTTCATTGTGAAAGTAACGTATTGAAATTGTCAGATTCGTCTTTCACGTATTTCGTTATCTTCGGACAATACCTTTTACACAATATTTTACGTAAATTTCAACGTGATGTGGTAATGTTCATTTCAATATGCACGAGTCGATGGTTTACATTATAAGTTGTCGCTCACATTTATAAGTAAAGTGATTTTAATTGTTGATAATGCAATCGTATTGATGTGCGTGAAAAAAATACGTATTTGAAATTTGTTTAATTAAGCGAGTAATTAGTATCATTATATTAAGTACTATTAATTAATACGTTATTGTAATAATTATAAACCATGAACATTACGATCGTTGCACAAAAGTTGAATGTGTAACAGTAAGTTTCTTGTGCAAATATTACCACATGGTGAAATATGATTTTAATTGTAACATAATGATGAAGTAAATTTAACAGCACGAGTGTTCCTAAGATTTCATCGCGGTGCTAATTTATTTTTATTGCAAATGACGAAACCTGAGTTATAATTCACGTGTTACTTCATGCCATTCGCAAATCGTTCTTTCGGTTACAGTATAATTCTTCGTCACAGTCAATTTTCCGTCAAAATTTCGTAGAATCTTGCATTCGTCTTGTTGATTCAGTACCCATGCAAACATTTTTATTTCGAGTAACGTTTAACAAGGAAATTAAAATTTGAAGTATCAAAAGAATACTCACTTTATGGTACATTGTGCAACTCGCACAAAATTCATCGAACGTAACTGTAGTAAATGCATTCATTTAGAGCTATCAAAAGAGTCGCGTGATATACTTTTCTCACTTTGCATATAACGAATTATGTGTTTATCAAAAAACAAAGAATCAAAAAATCAATACTCAGTAAAAAAATTAAGCAACAAAATTCAGTGAAAAAGCTTTGTTCTCGGTGAAAGCATTTGGTGAATCTGGTACCTTCATTTTACGCGTAGGGAAAATATAAAATTTTTAAAATTCTATTGGGCATTTTGCGACAATGGAATAATGACAAATAAAATAAACGCTTTGTTTTAGATTATTCTTTTATCGAAGGATAGTGAATGTATTTAAATTTATCACAAACATGGTTAAAATACGTATTGTAATTTCTTGCATTACATTTCATCGTTTGAACAGAAGAAGAAAAACAGGTGTTGCGTTTTGTTTTATAAATACATTTGTTCTCATATTTTGCACGCACTTCTACATAAACATGTACGTCTTTTAAACAGATTGCGTACAAGTAATTGCAATGTGTTATAAGTAATATTATGTGGGTTATTATAAATATAAACAATGATTGCTTAAATAATAATATTTATATAGTGTAAATATATCAGCAATTATGTTATGTTATAAATAGTTATAACATTATACATATTAATTTATAGTATGTTATTTTATTATATTATATTATTTATTTGGTTAAGTAATCATTACTTACATTACTAAAATAAATCAATACAATCAGAATTCTTTTCATGTCATGATACATTAAGCAAAAAAACTATATAGAACAATTTTTATTTTAAATTGTAATTTTGGAATGTCTAAACTGAATAAAAATTTGTAAAATGATAAACAGTATAACGCTAACATTAAAAAATGTAGTCATTGCAATAAATTTTACTGTTATTACTATTTATTTTACTGTTTATTACAGGTAGTTTTTTGACTGAAATTAGATATTTTCGAATTATGATTTTAACCATAATTTTCTGTGCAAATTTTTCTTAATGAATATAGATGTGTATGGAACGTGGTTTATATATAAATCAAAATTAGTTTTTATTCATGATTATAAGAAATATTAAACTGAATTTCTTAATTTATTGAGATTAAATTTATGGGTTTTATTCTGATAACTGTTATTTGATGCTTTTAAAATGAGGTACAAAACTATCTTGCATATTTTGCATTAGAAATATCGGTGTTTTATTTATATTTAATACAATTTTAAGTCAGCTTTGAGACATAATTGTATTCTGTTGGTTTCATAATAACCAATTAATTTATATATATAAATAAATGAAACAAATGCAAATGATAAAACGAATTATAGTCAAATCTGGTTTTGTCCGATAGATAAAGACCGCATACAAGTAATTGCAGAAAAAGCAATATTTGGAAATGTCATAAATACTTATAACATATAAATATTTTATAACATATTGGAGGAAATTTCGCACAAAACTAAAATTGCATAAAAAAGACTGCACAAAAAAAGTTTTATCTGTACAATTAAAAATGTTATTTATTCTTCGAACAAATACCGAAGAATGATAAGTGTAATTATAATTAAAGACGTAAAAAGTATTTTACAAAACAAAAGAATTACAAAAATGTTAAACCATATCAATCTGATCTTATTGCAACATCGAAATATTTACATTTGCAATAATTTCGGTGCGAGGTCGTACATCGCGTTACACCATAACATCTTTTGTAATAGAAATGAGGGAATAGAAACCCTAAGAAAAAAGTGCAAAAAAAATGTGAAAATCTTTTTATCGCGTTTTCTATTTCAGAAACTAGTTCACCAAATATACGCATCTACGCATATAACAAGGTCATTTACTTATAGCATTTTAAACTTACCTGTATGATGGCAGCACTTAATACCCGCGTGTATGAACAAAAGTGATATATGCATAATCAATATCAATATTAGAAATATTTGAAAATAAGTTGAAACAATCCAATAATATGACTCAGTGTTCATGTACTTAAATCTTATACTGATAATACAATATCTGAATATGTTATTATATGATATATGTACACGTTTGCAGACATATACCTGTATTTTTATTACACTTATTGCACTTACGCTTAATCGGTTACGTCTACTTATATTTAAATATTTATAATCTTTTGAAAAGAGTCTAATATTACGTAAGGCGAAACGTTAAGAAATAAATTAATTGATCAATAAAGAAATTTTTTACACGCATTTTTTATTATTTTATAATAATCTGTATAATTGACTGCAAATAATGTATACATATATTAAATAATTTTAAATTCTGACGTTAAAAATATTTGTAAAAAAAAGAACTGAGTGTAATTGTGATTTTCAGCAATAATGTCTATTGCTGTAATTCGTAATGATGTTGTTGTACTATGGATATATTTAAAAAAATAATGGTTTTTATATTAAATTAAATATAAAATATTCAATTAAGCTATTAAAATTTTATTGATACTTTTTTGTTTAACAAATTTTATAACAAAAGAAACACAGATTACTAACATTAAAGGACTAATTACTGCAGATTCTGTCAATAAAAATTCAAAATAAATGACTGAAATTTTGTTTACAAAACATGTTTAATAAAATAGCATTTGTTTATTAAACATTATTGACTGTTATGAATTTTTTACATAAAAATTTCAAATAATATATTATTTAATGCGTATGTATCATAAATGTAAATAAAAAATAATTTTACTACTAAATCTATCATATAATTTATGTTTATATGTTAAATATAAACCACGATATCATGCAATGCAGTTTTCAACAGATCAACAACTTAAGCAGTAATCGAACTGAGCAATATTTAAACGGGTAACGGCAGTTGAACTATAAACTTTATAACATAAATTCATTCGGTGTCCAGAAAACATAAAAAAAAAAAGGAAAATGAAAGTTGGAGTAACCATATAAAAACGGGTTTTAACATTTAAAACGAATAACGATTCGATACCGAAAAATAAACAGATTTCCCATCTTTGGTAAATGCATTTTTTTAATTTTTTTATAGTTAACATTATATTTCTTTTTAACTTTTTCCTTGCATAATGAGCAAAAGTTTCAAATTATAAATAAGTACAATTCCAAATCTTCTAAATATACGAAAATATTCATTTTTACTCAATTAATGAAAATTCATTGAATTATTTAAAAATTGAAAATTGTGTAACATTTTGGGGTGTAATAAAGAGGATAGAAAAAGTGTAATCAAATAGAATAGAAAAAATAGTGTTAAATTTTATAAAAAGAATATAAAAAGAAAAATATAATAAATGAAATAAAAATTAAATTTGAATACTTTAAAAATACATAGAAATGCGTGTTTTTTAAAAACAAGGAAAGAACAAAACCGTTGGTTAAAAATACATATATTCATAACTGAAATGTTCACATATTGGTACTTTTTGTACAGTCGACATGTTTAGGAACATTAGGTTAAATATAAAAAGGAGAAATAAAAATTAAATAAAAAGTGACGTTTGAAACAAGATAGGAAAAATGTGGGAAATGTTAATATGAAAAGTAAAGATTCATATTAATATTATCTAATTATCTATAATACTTGAAGTTGTACCGAACATTTTATTTTATAACTTGAATCGATTAAAAATGTGTTACATAAAGCAGCAGTTTTAGTTTCGGAAAGAAAAACAAGCCACACTGAGCTAAATTCGGTGAATACAGTGGTTGTTGCATTATTTGCCTTAAATGCGCTCACAATTGTTGCTCTATGCGATAGTGTATCGTCGTCGTGTAAAATCCACGAATTGTTATTTCATAGTTCTTTTTTCTCATACAAACGCTTTAATACGGCCAAATCGTTGTATTCTTAATTATCCATCTATCCTTTCAATAACAAAATTAAAAGAATTGTATGCAAAATAAATTATACATTTTGCACAAAATATATATAATACATTTAAGTGAATAAACTTGTTAATTTATTAATGAAATATGGCTTTTTTGTTTAATTTTAATCTATCTGAAAATGTATAATTATTTGATCGTTTATTCATAATTAGTGTAAATGGAAAATGTATCCTAATATTGTATTCTTCTCCAACAGTAATACAAATATAATAATATCAACTATAATAATTTTTCAACAAAATCAACACAAATCAATAAGTATTTTGATATTTCACATTAACAATAACAAATTATGATATCTGAAAATTTAACAATAAATGAATTAGAAATTAATATTCAATTTGTATCAGAGTATATAAGAACTTGAACTTTTATCGAACAATTATGATACCTGAAGAATGTTTACTTTTCATACTTGTTTGGGTAGCTGTTAGTTATGACAAGGCGATGTATATTAAATAAATAGACTGAACAAATTATGTAGTTTAAAAAAAAAATAAAGATCAGTTAACTTTTGTACCACCACTATTAACGTTGTCAATTTGTATTCGAAAACTAGTTTTTTCAATTAATATTTAGTGCAATCAACTAAAAAATTCTTCCTAAGCACATTATTTATAATTTATAAGATTTCTTTAATCGTGAATATGTATCAATAAAATACACATTTGTTGATAACTATCATATACATTTCTGTGCATAAAAGTCTCTTTGTTGTAAGACTCATTTAATGTAAAAATTACATGTAATGTAAAAAATAAGTATACTTTTTTTTTAAATTCCATTATTTATCGTGTGCAAAATTAGCAAAAACAATTCATTAAATATTTAACAATTGCTAGAAATTTTGTTAAAAAAATAAAAATTGATTTAATATGTCAAAATGGCTCTAAATCTAAAATGGTGATGACTTGTATTATAAAAACACAAATTACCATTAACGAAGAGATAAATTTTTTGCATAAACGTTTGTTTGTTTTTTTCATTTTGCAAGGAAAATAATTGTGTTTAAAGTTTTTGAGCAAAAAAAAAATAATTTCGAATTAAATAACAATATGAAATTAGTTGCTTAATCCAAACATGATATATTTAAAATAGTATACATAGCAAATTTATAAAATTTAGAAATAATTCTTCAACTTTATGTTATATTATAAATAAAACTGACATTTTTCTATTAGAATATCATAAAAAATAACGGTTAAGATTTGATTTTGATTTGGCGACAATCCAAATTAGACAAGAGAATGCACGAAATCTATTAAATAGTGAGTGACCAATAAACAAAATGATGATACTTAAATATCCGTACAATGATAAGAATATTTTATAATAACTTGTATTGTATTTATATTAAAGTAAAATTTCGTTTGCATTCGATATTGACACTATATGTACCATTTATTAGTATAAATATAACTGTATTTTTAGCACAACACATTACACATAATATATTACACACTTGATTTAAACTGAAAATTGAATATTGAAATTGCAAAATAAGATAAAATTAATGTATGTCAAAGTACAATGTTTACTTTATAATTTAAATTTTGATTATTTCAAACAAAATTTTTTATGGGCGTAATATTCACAGAAAATAATGTTTGATAATTAATAAAAAGGCTTTTTCAAAAATATTCTTCCTTATGCAAAAATGTTTTTATAAAATTTTGTTATAAACAATTATTTGCTAAATATATTCGAGAACTTCTCAAAATATCTTAGACTAACGTAAATCTGTTTACATATTTGTAAAAATATGAACTTTATGATTAACAATTTTTTTTTATTTATATATTTCTCTTATATAAAATGCTCAAAATAAATTTGTTAATATTTTTCTAAAATAATTGTTAGCAAATTTTATTAAAATGTATTCTGTATAATATAAATAAATGTATTCTGTATAATATAAATAAAAATATAAAAACGCTTTATACAGATTGTTGCACTGACACAAAATTTAAGTAAATTTTATATTGTAATAAATAGATGAATTTTTATTATAATTATTCTTTATTTATTGATAAATGTTCAACATTTATTCAATTGTCGCATTTTTTTAAGTAACTGACATAATTTCTTCAAATATACACTACATTTACAAAGAACTAAACATAGTATAATAGCTAAAGTTCAGAACTGTTGTTGGATTGAATACATGAACTTTGTGATACAAGAATTGAATTGTTATTAGTGCATCAATTGGTTATAGCTTTTGCAACTGTTCCAGTATCTGTTTATTAAAATGATAATAATTAATTTATAATTAAAATATTCTTAAATCACCTATAACGGCAGTTATATAATTTTTCTATTATCAAAATATATTTTGAACCGAATTGGTTTCTGTATGTATACTTATACATATATATAAAATAAAATATACCACTTGTGTGGGTAATTTTTTTAAACAGAACATTTGCCGACTTTAAAAAAATATTTGTTAATTTCGTAAAGTGTTTCTTTGAGATATTAATTATTTATGTTATTTATGTACTTATTATTTATTTATTAATTTTTATGACTCACATAAGAATAGCGATTTTCACTGAATTGGTGTATATTTTGAATGGCACAAAAAATAAGAAAATGACATTTCTCATTAAAATGCAGCATGTATATTTTAACTATAATTCGCTTTAAATTTGTTCGTATATTTAATTAATAAACTAAATATAAGTTAAAAAGAAATTCAAATTACGTTTAAAAAAATATAACAAATTATTAGAAAATGTAATAATTAATAAATCAATTAATTGACAACGTAAAAGGTTTAAGTATAAAAATATTTATAATAAAGTTATAAATTAAATTATGAATCTTACAACTTAAATTACTTTTATTATAAGTTATTTTTTTTTTTAATATAACATATTCAATAGTCGCTTATATATTCGAACCTGCATCATGAATTATAATTTCTAAAAATATTATCTAAACATAAAAAGTGTTACTATTACACAATAGTTTCAAAGTTTAAAAAATTTTTTTGTATTTTGTATCTTGCATTTATTTTGTAAATTGAGTTTAATTAAGGTTAATTTAATTTATAATATGTTATGTGTCGTGTTTCAGTGGAAACTGAATTTGTAAAATATTACAATTTGTAAAATGTTACATTTTTTTTATACACTTTATTTAATTTTTATATATATGCTAATATTATTGAAAAATTATTTATTTTTAACAATTTCTAAAACTTTCGAGATAATCGAACAAAGTATTTAAATACATTAGTGTTTAAAACATTCACGTAATTGAATTTATTTGTTTATAAACTAACTATGATAAATAATATATATATATATATCTATGGTGGCAGTAGCATATCCAGAGAGAATTCAGAATAAATATTTTCAGCTAATTTCATGAAAAATTCGGAAATAATGTTTTCTACTACTGGTTTTATCTCATTGTAAATTATTTTCCAGTTGTCGTTAAGAAAGGTGTTTGTAATTTTAGATAAAGTCTCCTCCCCACCAAATAGATTTTCTAACTGAACATCGGCGGAAGTTACGTTGAAGTTGATGTGAAAGTTTGTTATTTTGTAATGCGTTTTCGAGGTTGTTGAATTTTGATAGTATTTTCCTTCCATTGTAACTACGGCATCGATATCAGTAAAATTTCCGCATGCTTTTCCCTTTCCATTAATTGGAAGAACCAACATTTTTCCAGTCATGAAGTAATTAGAATTCATGTGTAGTTTTGGTATAAATAATTTTAAAACTATCGTATTTTTATTAAGATTTATCCTAGAAACATACAAATAAAAATGTATAATGTTATAATTAATCATTTAAAATCGCAATTTATGTGTTTTGAAAAAATGTTTATATTAAGAAAAATAATTTAAAACAATTGACAACTGGACTTATTTAATGTAATAAATTCAATTAAGTTTAAATTTAATTTAATTTTAGTTTTAAAATTCATTAAATTTACATTTCAGATAAAACTTAGCAGTGCATACTAAAATCAAGTATGATTTCAGTTAAAATATTTTTTTATGCAATAATACTGTTTTTATTTTAGTAAAACTGTACACGTTTTTTTAATTATGCTGATGTTTGATACAGAATTATGTTTCAAAACACTTAAAATATTGTTATCTTAACATAACACAAATATTACACGGGCAGTTTTATTATAGATATTCAACGTTTCATTATAAAATATTTATAATTAAGATACATTAAAGTATTTCGTGTGTTAAAATTTATGAAAACTGTTCAGGCATGCAAGTTTGAAAACTTGAAAAATATTTTTTTTATATTATAATAAAGCACAAGTATTTAAGGTTATAATTGCAGTTGTTATAGACTTACAATATAATGCTGAAACTATGCACTGTGTGATAAATTTAAATTAAACAACGTTGTAAAAGTGACAAAAACAGAAGTTATCTGGGTAGTGAATTTAAATTTATATTAATATATTTCTAAAGCTGAATGTTGCTTCATAATGAGCTTAAAAAAATCTAATACGTAAAACATTAGAGTCTTGTTTTTTTAATTTATTTCAATATTAAATCTAAATGCTATTTGTCAAAAAAGCACCTTATTAAAAAATAATTCGAATGTATTACAAACTGATAGTCTAGTAATTAAAGGTGAATTAAAATTTATTAATTTGCTTTAAAAGAAATGACGTTTCTTGCTCATATAATTCATTATAGTGCATTATCTTTTTTTAACGCACCTAATACTATAAGTTTTAATCCGTACAACTAGATTCAATTCAAGTACACCGTAGCGTATTAAATTAATTTATTTTTCTTCGATATATCCAATCCAAAATTAGAATGCAAAACAAATTCATACGAAACATTTTAAAACTTAAATCATTTTTCTTAACATTTAGAACAGCTTCTTATTTTTACTATTTTTATTTTACACATAGAGAACATGTTAAAGTTAACTTTCCCATATATTTAGGGTAACAATCTCAAATGAGCAAGAGTTAAAGCGTTTTTCGATAATTTGATATAAAAGTTATGTTTTTTATCCTTAAATGTATTACAAATATAAGACTTTTTCTATAAATTATGAAAATTACTTCAAATATCATTCTTTTGATGTTTGGTAGAATTGTGAGCATAAATACCTTTAATTTTTACCTCGTTTTTTTTTTTGTTACTAGAGTGTAAAATCTAAATA
>JABFOX010002681.1:0-11151 GCA_022817665.1 Axea sp. ZL-2020 | reverse complement strand
GTATACTAATCGGTGTAATATACGAATAATACAATTAAATTTTTTGCCGCTATCTATAAAAATTATTGTTCGAAATTTATAAACCGAAAAATATAAATAATATTATGTATTAATAAATATAGAAATCATTCATTTATATTTCAAAATTTAATTGCTTTTAAATAATTTACATAGCAACTATTAAAATAAATATTTTAAAACGTAACACAAGTAAAAGTACTTGCTCATTAAAAATACATGAATATCGTCGTAAAACAAAAAAGGACATATTTTAACATTTAGTTTTTTGTTTTTATTCAGTTGACTACAACTTGAATGAAATTTAAATAAAACCGAAGATATTCATACAAGATAAACCAAAAACATGGAAATGTAATAAAAAATCGATACACAAATCAACACACGATTCCGACAAATGAGTCAAACATGAAAAACGGGTAACATTCACAAGAACCAGTCATTTTAAATCAACGTAAGAATTCATTCAAGATTTTTGAATGGATGCCATAAAGCTTACACGCAGCACACAAGTACGATGATGTTTTTTTTTTGTCGCATTCTTCGACTTGTCGGTACTCCTATCAGCGTTATCGTGGTCCTTTTTTCGTCGTTTACCTTTGTTCGGATGGAGTTCTCTGTGGTTCATTACTCCGAGTGTTAACTCCTTGGTAACTATTGCCGCACATAAACGAAAATATCCCACGTGGTATTTGTGTGTGAACGTTGTGCACTCGCGGCATAAAGAGGTGCAAAGTGTACGGCGCTCTAAAAGTCGGTGAACGCTAACAAGCTGGCACTGCAGGTGCCTAGAGAGAAGTAACCTTTGCTACCTTTCACATCCTGTAGTGAAACCAACTCGAAAGTCTTTAAGACGGATAAGCATTGTTATCAGAGTCTGGTCGGTTGTTGACGCTTACCAAGTTCCGCTTGTAAAATGACACTAAAGCGCTCCTAAACGGCCTTTTGTCGCCCTGATGAATATGCACCATTCATGGATCCATTCGTCATCGGGCGTAGCGGAACCGATGAGAGTAAACAAACGCGTTACGTGACGAGTCATGTATCGCTTTCTTTGGTCTGAATTTCGGCTTTGGCTAAGTTACGGCGATACAAAAGTTTGATTTCAATCCAATTTTATGAGAGATCCGATGATTTAGGAAACGTTTTTCGTTTGGAGCTGAGATTACGATCAATGTGCTGCTGAACAATGCCTGTTCACTTGATGCAACTTTTATCTGCAATGATTTATTGTGATTTATACAATTACAATACGTGACTTTTTAAGAAGATTATCTACCGATAGAACAGTTTTCCATCGCCGTTCATGTACAAATAAAACGATTTTTTGATTTCAGAATCAAATCCATGTGTCACGAATTGGATATAAAGAATCATATTATTATTATTATTATTATTATTATTATTATTATTATTATTATTATTATTATTACTATTATTATTGTTGTCATTATTATTAAAACTGATGTTTGAACATTAAGAGGGACGTAAATTTAACCTTTCGTAAATGAGATTAGTAAGAGCAATTTTTAATATTGAAGCAAAAAGGAAAGAAAAATCAGAGCATTTGTAATCTTTCTCTTTGACCCTAAATTAAAAAGGTCTGAATTAAGAACACCAGCACAATGACTATCGTCCAACTCGACTACCTATTTTATTGTGGCGCAAAGTAATTTTTTTGTCTTTTTACGGGTGCGTAGAAATGAGACGCCCATAAAAGAAAAGGTTCCAGTTGCGTATCCCAATGGAGTGACTTAAGCTTGCCTACAAAAAGAAGGGATGGATGATTTGAGAAATAACGTAACCGACAGGTCAGAAGGTAAGTCCAGGAGGGAACAGTCAGACCTGAATATAAAAGACGTCTTTTACGTTCTATATACGCATCTGGAAACGGCCCTATTTCTCCACATATTCGTCATGTGGTAATAAGCAGAAAAGCTTTTCTACGCGAATGTTTTTACTTGTTTTTCGTTACATTAATTTCAAAGGTTTATATGACTATTTAATAATTAATGCACTTTTATATAATATCCGAATGTTTTCATAAAGTTATAATTTTTGTTTAAAATTAATTATTTACATTTGATCAATACTGTTTGATAAAATATTAATTGCATAATAATAAAATATTACTTTTGACGATTAAATAACAATAAACATATTTTAATGTGATAATAATATTAAAGTTTACGCTAATTAAAAATTGAATAAGTATAATAATAATAATAATAATAACAATAATAATAATAATAATAAATATTATTTAATTAATATTTAAAATTTTAACAAATACATTTTAAGCTCTACACACATTTCTTTGTAAATAAATTTAAATAAAAATTTGTACGAAAACTTTTGGAAGCAAAATTGTGTCTTAAATTTATATTTTTTATTTTATCTATAATTGTAAATAAAATATCTGTAATTAGTTCAAGTATTATTATTAAATCTTAATCAGTATAATTTTAAGAAAGTTAAAGATTTTATTCTTATAATTTAAATCAGTTCTTTATCTTGTATAACTCCATTTGTCGCTTTTCCGAATACAGACTGAAAAACGTATTAAATTAAATTTTCTCTTTTACGTATGTACTCTTCTTATTTTCAGCAATTTTGAAGTTTAAAAATATAATAAAAATAATTTAACATTTATCAACTGATTACCAATAAAATGAACAAATAAAATAATTTCTGCTTAAATGTGTAATTTATGTATGCTGATTATACCGTGTATTAAAATCCTTTAAATATTTAACAAGTTATTATAACGATATTTATAACTAACAAGGAACAGGTTGTTTTGAACATCCAACTGAATCAGCATTCGTAACTGCGCATCATATCGAATCCGATCATTAATTTATAACATTTTACATATAACCACGAGCTTCCTTTTTTTATTACAAAACTTGATTTACAATTTAACCAGGACGATAAATTGCGGCAGATAAATCTGTCATACTTTACAATTTTCATTTGGTTGTTAATATTTTAAAAATAAATAATTGAATCAACGATGAAAAAAGTGCGAAAATATCATAACGATTAAATCAATAACAAATTCAATTCCCAGATATGTAACCAATGAAATCGATTTTTCAATGTTAAATATATGAGATGTTATCTTGTACCCAATTTGTCGGTCGATGGAATGACATAAGTGACACGTAAGAATCTCGTCATCGACTTAAAATCCTTCGTTTTTAATTCAACAGAATAGCGTATCAAACGAGTTCCTTCGTCCGATGCAAAAGTAATTATTCCTTTGAAACTCGATGATTTGTTCTCGAATGTTAAGATTAATACGAGACAAGTATGTATTCCGTTTTCCATTTTAATAACGCCGCATATGTATTCGAGCAGCTCGTTTAATCTTCGTCATCTTGTTTTTGCTTGAAAATACGATACTGTACAGTCTTCAGTTTATGCCACTGCAATCGTATCTTTAAACGAATCGATTCTTTCACACTTACTGATGACCATGGCGAAGATGCAAAAATTTACGCAGATCTATATCATTTTTGCGAGAATTAGTGCCAAAACGAGCAAAACTTATTCACAACCAAATAGATTATATTTTTGTTTAATTTTACATATTTAATAATTTTTTATTTAGAAAAGTAACACGGAATAAATTTTAAAACTCATATGTAGTAAATGTTTCACGTAAAATTAAAACACAATATTTTTTAATAATACATTATTTAAATTAAATGGATATACATGATACTTATCGTTGATATATAATGAGTATTAATTCAATTTTAGTCAATAGCCTATTATAAATTTTTTAACAAATTTGATTAATAGTATATATGAAATAAAATTATTTATTCTTTAAATCAGCAGTTGAAATAATACATCACAAAAATACAATTGAAGTGACTAGTTATTACAATAATTAATTTATTAAGTTAGTAATTATTATTACAGTGTTAAGTTAGTTATTATATTATATAACAAAGTCAATTATTGTAATATTAAATAAAAAATTGCAAAAAGTATCCGATAAAGATAAGGTTTGAATGTACATACGTAACGAGAGAACAAGATGTTGATTTTACAGCAACGTAAGTTGCTCCTAGAGAAATCGAATCGTATGAGAATACTCCGGTGCTGAAAACTTTGCTTATAACGCAACCGTGTTTACGATCCATAAAACCATCTATTCACAGAGGCAACGATAATGATTTGCTCCCCGGGGTAGCTTGGTGCTTTTAATTGATATTGAGGGTCTTTTAGGATGAAAAATGAAAATAATAGACCATAAAACTTAATAAGCAAATGCTTTCACAAACCACTTTTGTGGTTTTTCATCCCTCCAGTGTTATTTTTACTTTACATGGCGTTTTTCCACCTAAAATAAATAAGCTGAACAAATAAAATGCCGGTACTATTATTGTTAAAGAAATAATAATATACACTGGTATTTTAGCACGTTTTATTGGCAAATAAAACATCCGCTATTTTTATCGAAAGTATTAAATTTTTGCAACGCTTTATAGAATTCGAAAAACATGCAGTGCTTATATAAAAATGTTCGTATGATTCTCGCAATCGAAAATAATTGTCTGAGAAAGTTGAATCAAAATATCCTAAACTGCATATAAAATCATTTGCATGTCGATGTCGGTAGTAAAATTTCAGAACGATTTTATGCCGGCATCAAATTTTACGATCACAAGTCAATTGAAATCTTTGCTTGACATTAATGCAATTATTTGGCAATGTCACTGATAAATCATCAAAAATAAATGTCAGCTTGTAGGTATTCATATTCGCATTTATTATCATTTTGATTCATATGGATTAAATTATTTGATTATTTTTACAGTCGATTTTATTTTATTATCCACGCATAAATTATATATGTTAAATTCCAATTTTAAAATTATTAGTATTACTTTTCACTTATTTGATGAACTGAACCTTTCATCTTTTAATTGCTGAGTCAATATTTCCACAAATAATCAAATAATTTGCATAATTATTTTTTCAACATTTTAAAGTGATTTTATACTTAATAAGTTTTATGTTTGAATAAATCTTATCGGATTTAAATTTGTCATATATACCACGAAAATAAATGAATAAATAGTTAAATGCGAATAAATGCAATCAAATTTTTTATCTGACTGATTCATGTTTGATCGAATGATGATGAAAGTTTAGGAATTTTTAATTAGATAAAATTTTATAAAAATATGGAAAATGTTATCAAATTTGAAATCTGATTAGGTTATTTTGCAAATCTAATCAAATACAAAATCTTGCTAAGACATAAATAAATTCATTATAAAAATAATATGATATTAAATATATCAATTGTGTAAGATTACATATCAAATTTTATTGATATTTTAATAACTATAAATTCTTCATTTTATACATTATCATATGTAAGATTTTATTTGGATTATGTTTAACGATGGGAAATTCATATCTGATGTCATATTATATCATTTTGAATTATGCATTAATGGAAATATTAAACGAGTGAAACAATAATTTAATTAAAATTATTATTATTATTATTATTATTATTATTATTATTATTTATAAACATTCGAGAAAAAAAAGTCAGTAACAGATTCTGTCAGTAGTGCCACAGGTGTCACAGTTTTTATTTGGTCTATTTCAAAGATCATTTGTATTTAATATGTTATAAACACACAATTTCTATAACACAATATTTATATATATATTAAATAAAAATGGTTTGGTTTTAGTTATTAGACTGATTTTTTCACACGATTTGTAAAGATTCCACTGTGAATTTCATTAATTTAACACATTCAGTTGTAAATTCGACCAGTTGGAAACTATAACTTATTAAACTATGGCTAGTCGTAGTTTAATACCGATATTTTTACAGTATGAAATAAAATTTTAATACTACAAAATCAGGCAAACTGACATTTAATTTTTATTGACACCAATCAAATTGTTAAAATCCCTCTTCATGTTTAAACACACGTCTATATGCTAAATGACATTTGATTGCACAATATGAAACCATGTTATTTCTTCACTACTATTTTCGTTGTCTTACAAATAAGATAACAAATCGGTTATCGCACAGGATCGCTGGCCAATAAAATTATTCATTTCGAGTCGTGACTAACGATACGGATAAAAGCATTGTTCTTAAGATCGATTCGAGCACACAAAGCATTAATAAAGCAAAAATGCTTTGACATTTGCGCTGCGTTATCCAAGTACAATCCGTACAAATATGCGAGAGCGTTTTATCTTTTGCGCGGCGCGGTTAATACCGACACAGTGTCAATATTGAAATATCTTATCGCGGAAAGAGACAGCGTATACCTGAACAGTAAGAAACGTCGTGTCGTCAGCATACGCGATTCATGATGAACGGACTAAAAGAATATCCTCGATGCAGAATTGAAGCAGTGCATTTAACCGAGGAGAACTATTATCGAAGCGAAAGGGGTATTAAAGCAGGAAGAACACTTTTACTACTAAGTTATGGGACATGCATTTAGCTTGTATTTCGAATGTCCAGTCGCGTCATTCTCGTAATTCGTACTTGTTATATTGTTTTGCGTTCAAAGCTAACTATTCTAAATGGGCAATGTTTTACTGACGACGAACAATTGGGATTTAAAGTAAACGTGATGTAAAATTTATCAGCTGATTTAAACAGGGCTTTTACGTTTATTAATATTAAATTTTGTTAAATGCATTGCTCTTAACAACATTCTATTAACAACTTAAATTAAACGGACTAAAAAATAACTTAATATTGTTAAATAAAATATTTGATAATTCATGGGAATATGATGAAACATGGTAATGAATTAATTAGGTTTTACGGATTGATCATAGTAAATATGGGCAGATTCATGTTTATTAAAGCTTCGTAAAACTGGTATGGTATGTTTTTCTCTTTTAATTTGATTTTATCTTTAAAAAATAAAAAACACTACATGATACATTATTTTTATTTTACATTGTTATACTATTTTTTATGTATTTTAATGCATACAATATTCTGTTTAATATTTTTTTGTTAAAGTTACTGCCGATGTAAACATTATAACTGCTAATTGATAAAAATTATAACATCATAATATTATTTTGTACACTATGCTTCGTTTAAAAACAAAAAAAAATTTGTTTTCAAAACGACGTGCTTTTAAAAAACTTTTTATAACATTAGATATATTACATAAATAGAAAAAAAAAAAGATTTAAACGTTTAGCAATAATACACGTTAGATATTATTTTCACATTTAAATAATTAATAATTGGTTTTTATAAATTCAAAATTATAATATGCAGTAATGAACTACATAAAATCTATTCTGTGCTATTCAATCAGCTGTCACTACATGCACAAATAAAATAATTATGAAAATGAAGTAACAATTTGGTTTCAATTTAAGATTTTAAGATATGAACTGAATGTTGAAATAATGCATAATTCGAAACACATTTTTTAGTATATAATATAATTTTAATTTTTAATAAATAAATCGTTTACAATATACATATATATAATTATAGCAAAAGAACAAAATATTTAAAAATTTTGTTTTAAAATATTATTATTATTATTATTATATATAATATATTATTATTATTTATTTCGTTTTTGCATTAGTACTATTATCAAGAAGAATATATTTCTGCTGCATTTTATAAATTAAACCATTAAATCGTGTCGTACAGTATAATATTAAAATTAACATTAAATAAAAATTAAAATTTAACGAAAAATATATATTTATTCTGTCACTGCTTTATGAAACTTCGTAAATTATATCATGTTCATTACTCTACAACTAAAGTGGTTAAGGAATAAATAATTTAACATTATTTCGTTAAATGTCATATATTTGTAATTCATCCGTCAAAATTTATTTAAGAACTACTAAAATTTTATACCGACTATTATTAAAAGGCTTATCATTTTTATCACTCCATTTTGCATTCGAAATTATGATACTTCATCGTGTAACATTTATTCAATATATCTCTATAATTTTTGACGTTTCAATTAAATTTGAGGCTTCGCACCCTTTCTTGTCATACCTTTGGCTTTGAGGGTACTGCCTCGATCCACTGTATACTACTAATTAAAGCAATATTATCCGTACCACTATTAAGAAACTTCCGCAAGCTCAACGACATTCTCTTAACGATAATCCGTCGTCATCCAGATATTTCTCGTAGTATCCAGCGAATAATTGAAACTCTCCTCTCATCTTCATATTTAACGGAATCCTACCTATGAGTGTTTTCGCTCGATATTGCGTCCAGTAAATCCTCTAAAAATGTATAAGACGTAGCTTTCTCGTGATTTTGCAAAAAGGAGAACGAAAATTCAATATAACGCAACCCTATTCACCGGAGTATTAGTGGAAAAGTCACCATACCATGAATCGCGGCTGAGCTTACTGCATCATAAACCACGCCGTAGCATTGCTATATGTAACTTTCTTTATAGTCAAAGATTAAAGGCGATCCTTCGATAGAGAGCTGCGGAAATAGATCCGTGAACGTGAGATTTTGGCGAAAGCCTCGCTAGACTGGAAAGAGATAGCCCAGTCCAGCGAGAGGAGCTTACACTGCTAAGACTAGAGCTTTACTCCATCGGGAGATCGACGCTGCTGTATTCCTAACATATCCCGGGGTATAACGCAACACTCGCATGATACCAAGGGGAGCAAACGCTTATAGGGAAACAACGCGCCCCATCTGGCGTCGATTTATAAATGCAACGAGAAACCATCACACTTCCCTTGTTTTTGTTGAGTTTTCTTACAAGCACAATAGATGTTGAATTTCGAATTCAATAAGAGACAACATTAATTGGGTTATTCCACAGCACGTTACACAGTCATATTATTACATATATGCTTAAATCAAGTATCATAGACATATCGTCTTAGTTTTATATGATTTTCTTTTTGATAACTTGACGTAAGTCTGCAAACAGCGAAACTCGCATAATTTAAATATGGTATTATTATTAATTAATACGTGTGATTTTAAGTGCTTGTATGCATTTCGGTAAAGATATTTCTTCCTTAGTATGGCAAAAATGACCAGTGCCATATAATTTTATGATTCAAATATGTTTCAAAGTTATTCTCTGAATAATTTCTAATAGAAGTTTCAGTTAATTCTTTGTTCTTGTATTACTTGTTTTCACTTTTACAATGTATATAAATGTATATGTTTTAACAGTATTGTTTATGTTAAAAAAAGTAAAGTAATAAATTAAAATTGATTTCAAGATTTTTTATTATTTATAAATTAGTTTACAACTAACTATAACATTTTTAACAAAGAAACTGCGAAAATAAACATCAGAATTTGAAATCGGTTGAATATTCTTCTACAATAATGTTTCCCATCTTAATAGCATTAAAGAAATATCATATTCTATAAATATCATATCGTAAATAATGTTTGTGTTTTTTGTTGCACTTAATAATTTATACAACATTGCATTACAAATTTGCGTAAAATAAATTTTAAAATTCAAATTAATAAAGTTTTGTAACTAACCTTTATTTTATTTATTTGAAGTATTTATAATTTTGTATTTCAGTTTCAATTATACTTGTGCGTGTAAAAATGTTGTTTCGTATTTTGAAATTTAATAAACGGACCTCATGCTACACGTTAATTTTGATTTATAGCAGAAAAAAGCCAATATATATATTATTTCATAGAACTAAAATATACAAACATATTTATATCTGAATTTTATCATATCTAATATGTATATATATATAATTGCAATATAATATAATTAAGATATGAATATGTTTATATATCTTGGTTTTAAGAAATATTATGAACTTTATTAATTTGTAAATGATGTAAATTGTTAAAAACTATTTTAGTATCGAAGACTACTTCTAATGAGCAGACATTATCTGCCAAATATTGAATTACTCTAAATTGGTGTTTCACTTTAATGTAGTAAAACATCGAAGCAACTCTTTCCCTCTAAGAGGATCCAAGAGATACTTTTTCATATGTATTTGGTGAAGTAGAAAACAATATTCGAAAAATATTATAACTGTGTATGATTTATGATACGCATGTATGTAATACCGTAATAAACTACACCTGAAGTTCTCATTTTTTATATTTGTGGAATCAGATGCACCCTCGTTTTTCGTCATGTCTTACATTATTTTGCATTATTTCTGCGTATATTTTATGATATCGATAAATTCAGGTCAAAATTAGCACTAAAACTGTTTTATTTTCATTGATGAAAATGCATTCCCAGTTATTGAAAATAAAGAATCAATTGCAAAAAAAAAAACTAAAACTGAAAGAAAATAGGAGATTGCACAAATTGGCAGCTTGTAGTGTATTCTTAATTTATTTAAACGTTATAAACAATTGAAAATATGGTGTAATATCAAATTTTATCATGAACTACAAATATACCAATAAAAAATAGCATATGTATTAAACGCTGAATCACAAACTAGCATTCTATTTAAAAATATTTCATAATTAAAGTGATAAGTTATCATATTTAATGTTTTACTGCCACAAGTGAACTGTTTATTTGTTCTAATAATGGCCAAAGAATTTATCATTGATAAGTACAGTTTTAACTATGATTATTAAAATCTTATTTTTGTGTAGTCTTGTTATAATTATTTTCTGTAAAAGACCACCACAAATATTGACGTGCATTCTTATTCATGAAACGCACAATATTATTCATAATATCTTTGGTCATATTAGATGAATGCGGATTACAACATTAGAAATGCATCTATGTTGATGTTTATGTGTAAAATGAAGAAATAATTGATATGAATATTACGTAACATAAAAGCAACATAGAAAAAGTATACATAGAGATAAGAAAACAAATAGAAATGTAAAAATAATTTTTTTTGAAATATTATTCTTCAAGCATATTGAAACTAATTTATAACATAACGATAATATAATAATTCACAATAATGACTATTATTCAAGAAATTTGAAATGTTCAGTTTAATAAAAAACTAACACGTTCTTTACTCAATGTTCTTATCTTCCTTTAATATAGCCAAAATTTATATTTCATTCGTATAAATAAAATTCTATATATTACAATTATGTTTTTTTTTTTTTTTTTTTTT
>JABFOX010002680.1:0-11152 GCA_022817665.1 Axea sp. ZL-2020 | reverse complement strand
CATTGAACTGGTATTTAACCGCACTAATAAATGTTTATATGGCTGATGTTCGCCATGGACATGGAAAAAATGTTTGAGATTGATGTTGAGCAAATGCTTCTTATCGTTACTAACCTCAATTTTATATCCGTGGCAACCGTGTTGGCCCAGATGGCCCAGAGATGGACGTTGAGCCAACTTGAAATATTGCTTCATTTGAAAATTGGGCCGAGCTCCGATGACAAAAGTTTGCCCACGGTCGTTGGTAACAGGCCAATATTGGGCCAATTGTCACTTTCCGCGTGGGAATACATCCTTAAGATCGGTTCTCGGCTCTTGCAATGCTCCAGTACAAGCGAATGAAGATATCGGCGGGCGTTAATGTCGAAAAAGAAACGAGTCCTCGAAAGATGAACACTGATGATAAATCGCAACATTAATCGTAATGGTACACAGGCGATTGATTCAGCGCGCTTAAAAATCGCAAAACCGCGTCGTAAACATTTCAGCTTTAATTAATCACGAATCATTAATACTTTCATTAATCGTACAACGCCGATGAATGGGAGTATGAGATTAGATTTCACAAATGGATGTATCGCTGAACAGCGAGCATACAGCGAAACGGGATTAACATGCTCAGATTAATCAGCCGGTGGGGTTAATTAAAATGAAAGAACAGGAGTGATTCAAATGATCGAGTGCGAGGATCGCGAACGATTTTATCCATCTGGCGGGTAAAAAGTGTGCATTTCATTGCATCGCGCGGTGCAATGACAAATGAATTGTACCGGTCGTTGAATGGCGATGATACGACAATTGCGATTATCGATACGCAAAATGTTATGGGAAAATGTCGCCCGGGGTGTGTCAACATTGTTCCGTGCGTAACAAGACGCTTGCGATTGTTCGGCGCGTTTCGACATTTGCTATTTATTACCGCGTCGTTCTGTGCATTAATGCGTCGCAAATCACACGCCGCGGAGTTAACGATGACGAAACAATGCGTCTTTCAATGTTGAGTTCGATTTTGCGATATCCTGTGCGAATGAATTATAGAATGATCGCTGCTTAACGTCTTTCGGGGTTTCGTTCCTTTAATTAACGCCGACTGCGAGTAAAAACGCAAAGTCGCCCCCATCCTTTCAGATTTTGTTCGTTCGATTCACTATAAATGAATCGTAAGCGTTGTTCTTTGCTTGTTTAATGTGCTTGATTATTTCCATCGCTCTTTTCACAAGCAGCTTTCTGCTCGCAAAATAATTTACTTGCTCATCAATTTTTAAATCAATTGCCAATGACAAAATAGCGTTTCTCATGGACGTTCGATCACGAAGATTATTTTTACCGCTTGTTTCGTCGCCAGACTTTGTGAGCAAAGTCAAATTCGGAACCATCGAACTTTGACGAAACAAACTGTCGATCATTTTTTGCGGCTTGATGATTTAATTACTATTATAATGACTGTGATCGCGATAATGACACGTCGGAACTAAAATGTCATACATAACCTGGTTGAAATAAACACGCGCCGAAAATGTATCACTCGCTGGCGTCACTTACCTGAAACAAAAAAATGAACATCATTTAGAGTTGCGAAAAGAGGGAAATAACAGAAAGTTACAGAAAGTTAGTGTAGTATCAATTTGTTCGATAATTTCGTCATATAATTTAATGTCGAATTTGTGTTTGTGAAGGAAGTGAAATAACGCCGATTCAGTGATTGTGAAACGAAATGCATTTCGAGATTAGAAATAGAAGAAAGTAGTCTCGAAGCATCGTTAAAAATGATTCCGATGCAATTCAAATATCAGTAAAGCAGACGTTAATAATGGTTTGAAAAACTTAAGCAAAACCTTTGTTCGTGTTTGGAACAATACAATATTAATGTGCATACGTTTAACGTACTAAATTCTTTAAATGCTAAGCATTGCGTTACAGTGCATTTATGATAAAAACACAATTGAACGTGCATGAACCATTACCGAATTAATCAACCATTTGATTTCGTCATTGGATTAACGTTAATTCGCTTAACAATTTGAAAACAATTTTTCTTTTTTTCAGGATTCAGAAGTACGATCAGTGGTTCCAATTGACGGCCGTTCGCACCGATTTATTTACACAAAAGTGACGCCCGATCGGTTTTTTGAATGAAGTTTCGTGCGAAATCTCGAAACAGCTGATACGTCCAAGCAAACGAGCAAACAAACAAAACAACGCTCGTGACGCAAGCGTCACGGTACTGTATGTAATCATAAATTTACCACGAATCACAATTACGCTTAGAGCGCCGACCACAGTCGAGAATAAATCAACTCGCTGGCGCGATTTAAAGTAATTCCCCATGATCGTCAAACGCCTCGATCAATTATTTTGATTACTCATAAAATCATAAATGACATTTTACAATCGCGCGATTATAAGAGCGTCGTAAACAATTACTGGCTATTCGTCTTCGTCCGAGCTAATCAAGCTGATAAAGAAATCGCGCTTCGTCGTTAGCGAAAATCCCATCGCGGTAAATCATCGAGCGTTATAAAGCGCGAATTTCAATTACGCGAGCGACGCGTGATTCGTGGGCTTGCGAAACACGACGATCGAATCACCCCGTGACTTATGGCGCTTAATCTGATAAAAGCCGCAAAGTGGCGACGGCAGGTGGACATTGAACCTTTCAGCGATCATTTTAGTAATCTTATTACGACGAATAATTAAGTCCGCACGAACGTTCATTGACGAGCGACTGCATAATGCGTCCGCGATAAGTGCAACGGTGTCGAATTATCCGTTCGATTCTGCTCCACTTGCACCGTCGCGGGTTATTATGATGTCGAATTCATTATGGTGTGTTTTGTTTCTGAAATGACGAATGACGGCGCGTTAATTTTGCGCAACGCGTCCCGAATGGCACGGTTAGCAATAATTGGCTCGAATTAACGATCGTTTGATGAACGATCGCGCTGCTAATGATATTTGTGGGTGTCCAATCAGTTGTAATCGTTTTTATCTTGCACTGATTTTGCTCAGGTTCGCACGCACTTTTACCAGTGTTCCAATGCATATTTCACATTTTTAATAATCAACTTTGGAACCGTGATTAAGATTGTAATCGGACGTACTCTCGTGATCGTTTGAATTATTTCAAATTGTGGACTCAGTAAGTCCGACTTACGATTTTGCGTTGTACGTTGTTCAAATCGTGATAACGAATGCAAGTAACCGATGTTGTTCGACGACGATATTCAATTATTGTAACGATGATCGTAATGTAATTATTTCTAAGATAATTTCACGTCTTATAACTTAATTTTATAATACATTTTATAATAAAACAATTTATTGTTCCATTGATAATATTTCAGTTCTATTTATTTGCGTGACTTATTTTTGCTGTCGAAATTGAAATTGTATTCAATCGATTCGAGTCATAAAACAAAAATCGTCGAAGCGACTTAAGGCAATCCCGGAAAATACCTATAAAAAATGTTCCCGGGATTGGAATGTGTGTGTCAAAGTCTGTTTTGCATGTAACGAAATAAATCGTGTTGATTATGTGAAAATTGTGTGTTTTATTTAACATTTCCCGGTTCATTTTTGCTGCATGTACAAGTATTAAAAAATTGACGCTTAAATTTTATAGAGCATTGAATTTTGTCAAGTTTTGACGTGTCATCGTGTGTACAATCCACCAATTAATCTAAATTGTAAATTGGAATTAATTGTGAAACATTACTGAATCAAAGTCAATGTTTTGATACTTATGTGTACGTTGAAGTTGTGAAACCGATTTGAAATTCTCGAATTTTGATAAAGATATGACAATATCAGAGGGGTATACAATATAAGATAAATTTTGAAATTTTAAATTTAAAATGTGTGCAGGTCAATACGAATTATGTGTTTATTATACAATTTGTGATCTAATGGATTATATAATTTGAGTGTGAATATTACCAAGTTTAATAGCGTCTGCTTGTTTATCAATGGCATTTATGTTTCGTTTGACCTGCAACATTTCGAAAATTCTCAACAATGTGTTTTGATGTGGGATGATGATAATCTGTATGCTTTTTTAATATTAACTTTTGTGTTCATTGATTCTTGTTATCAAAGTTCTCTTCGTTCGTTATTCGTGATTTTTGGACGGAGTTCTGCTTTCTTAGAGAACGTGCCAAGTTTATCGGTTGTTTTATTTGTAATATTAATACTGTGTGATTTGAGTATTGGAGTTAATTTTCGCAGGGTGTTGCGGTAATATGGTAAAATTGTGTTTGTTTTATCACTGTCATAACCATTAATGGTTGTTATGATGTTATTACTATGATTGATTGTTCCTTTATACTACTGTTCTTCAAAAATGTTTTGGCTGTACGAACATCTGTTTGATGAAATTTATCATGTGATAAAATTAACGCATTGTCTGTCAGACTGAAAGCCATTGCTTATTTTTGCTGATTAGGGATGGTCTGACAAAACAACTGAGAATTCCACCCGAATAAGTCCGTTTCCCATACGAATTTGCAATTATTTTCTCGTTATGGTAAATGATAGAAATGTCCAAAAAATTATTGCTAGTTTGTGTTCGTTTTCAACGGTGAACTGAGGTTTGTTATTACAACTATTAAATGTGTTGAGTAATGCAATTATATTTGTACAAATGATACTGTATTATCTGTGGACAGTAAGTACCGCGTCGTGAAAGTAAGTGCACTGTTTATTAAAAGTGACTGAAAGATGCTAATAATTGCTTTGCGCATTGCAAACGCAGTAGCAAAGCGCAATGGACTTGCACAGACGAAATCGAATTGTTGCAAAATGAAATATCCGTGTTTTAAAATTGTCCCGACTGCTTGCTAATCGTAATAAAGTGGAATTTACAGTCTGCGTCGCAAACGCGGGTAAGGAGTGGATCGTTGAAAAGAGAACCGAGAACTATTTTGCAGAGAGAAAGAAAAAGTCGATGCACAAAAATGCGAAGCAAGGTGTTCTAACAATAAACACCGAGGAGTAATCACGATAGTTCATGAAGTTCAGCCGGAGTTCAATCGTCGAGGCCTCTTTTCATTCACGAAAATGATCGTTTGAAACGTTGCGCAAGAATAAGAATAATAATAATACGAGGAAGAAGAAGAAAAAGAAGAAGAAGAAGAAGAGTGGGGGGACTGAAAGACACGGACGGACTCTTGAAACAATGGCTTAAAAGGAAAAGAAGGGAGACGGAGCGTAAGGAGAGTTTCGTGGAAGCGTGGGTAGGCGAACATTCAAACGCGAAGGATTGAACGAACGGTCGAAACGATACACCGCGTTGGACGAGGACGCGAATAAACAAAGAGGTGAGATTAAAAGCGAGTAAGTTTGGTCGAAGTAATCCCGTGTCACGATTGTCCGGCTCGGACTCGACACGACGAAGCGAATCATTTTCAAGAGGGCCGTGGCGTTGCGATCTCAATAAGGCCTCGTTAGTTCATAGGGATATTCCGCAGAGGTAAGCGTATCGCTTTTGTCATTGAAATTATATCGATGCCAATTGAAATTGCACGTTCGTTCGAATTGCTAATTATAATGAACTGAAACTCAAAATCGTTGATTACAGTCGATCGGAATTGCGATCCTGGGCATTAATTATAACCGTTAATTATAGTTCGATTGGTTGCGATCAACCAGAATCGCACGACACGGTGGCAGCTGGTATAACAGAAATATCGAGTAGCGTATTTTACCGATCGCAATTGAAGAAAGATGGACTGAAATCGTGAACTGCAACCGCGCAGCCTGCAACGTTCAATGTTTTCATCGATCGATTGTCATTCATTGCAAGTTTGACGCATCATTGTCTTTCGGGCGAATTTCATTTTAGACGGCATTAGTAATTATCGAAAATAATGATGTTTCGTACAGTCAATTATGCTCCGGTGTAACGATACATTTCTCATCGCAAATAATTATAACAGCGCATCAATTAACGTTCGTTGCCTTTTAATTAACAACTATTAATGGAACTATTAAAATAATTAAATTTTATTCGAACTCGTAATGAAGTGCGATTGTAATTGCACGCGCTATTTGTGATCATGATCATTCACAAAGGAATCCAATTTTGTCATGAAATGTGCCGTCGAGTAGACCGAGGAATAAAAAGCAGCAAGTTTATTAATGTACTTTCAGTGCATGATTTCTTTAACTGGTAAATTGAAAAGCAGTTCGAACATCGACGCGCGACTGAAAAGACGAGGAACCGCTGAACATGTTTCATTTTTAAGCTCATTTGCAAACGCAATTACTATCGGGAACGCTTATCGCGTCGCTTTCGTAATTCACGAACAATCATTCTGACCGATTATATTCGGATTCACGATGACGAACAGCTGGAAGAACTGGTTCGGTAAAATTTGAGCGCGAAGTGATGCGGTTTATGCGCGAAACCGAATCCGGTTACAAAACAATCGTTTTGTAACACGCGCGTGCGTGCACGGCGCGCTTGTAAAAAACTAACAGGCGGGAACTTTTTGCGAACGCAACTTTATTTTGTCATCAGGAGTTCATTTTGTAATCAAATAATCAATACCCAATAAATTATCCATAATTCTGAGATGATAACACGCTGTCGGGCCGACATTATCGTGACATAACTCGCGTCGTTACGTTGAGCCTATAAACGTCACGTTGACATGAATATCGCAACAGACTTCCGGCAACGAGGCGCTCAAATGATACGTCCGCGGCAGCGCATGACCATTACGGATAATTTTGCGAAGGAGCGATAATTAAAGTTCGGCGAGCGACCCGCGGCGCCCCCTGGAGGGCTTCGCGGAATCGGCCAATCATCGCTGACCGGATGTCGCGTGTTAAGCGGAATTAGCGGCGTTTATTTTCGCGGCAAAAAGCGCGAGATAATGGCTGCTCGTGTTGCAACGGTTCTTCGAGAAAAGCCGCACCTCCCGATGGTTTGCATCGCTCAATTGCGATCGCTGTCGCTTCGGTTTTGCCGCGTTGCGAGCATTTCAACGGTCATCGGACTTTTTGACTCGAGCAACGATTAACAAGGAGTGCTCCTTTGAATCGTTAATGACTGATTATTGTTTCTCGGCTCATAACTCGTCGACGCTTCCAGGCGATTAAATCAATTTTGTCATTATTGATATACACACTGAAAACAAATCACGATGATCGGTGCAAAAATGCACAAATCACGACCGTTCTAAATTCAACGGATTAATCGTCATTAATAATAACGATCTTACGTTTGCATATTACAATGTGCAATTGTTAAATTCATTTAATGGTAATTTATGCATCATTGTTAACAGCAACTGGTAGGTTGATTTTAAACAACTTTGAATTGCTGATTGACGTTTGTTTATTTGGTGGTCATTGTTAGCATTATCACATCAGCATTTGTGCTCGACAAATGATTATTGTTAATCGTCATCAACGATTGTTTTCAATGTTAAACGATGAATGTGAACGCTGCTTGATGATTAGAAATATTAATAAAAGACAGTACTTGAAGATTGTTTTCGGTTCAGCGATGACGATTGTAATGATGTAAAAGAAATCATTGAATGATGGCAAATCTTTACATAAAATTCTTGATGATAATTTGCATCGATGAATGATTCCGATTATTGATGTTCCGTGGTGATTCGTGTCGATGTGATCGTGTCCTTTGTGATATTCATTGATCACAATGATTATTATCAGCGATGGTTAATAAAACGTCGTGATTACCAAAGATCATTTACCGCGCAGATGCGTGATCATTCGGTGTGCAGCCGTGAACTGTCAAATCATTTTTGTTTAAATACCAATGAACTTTAATCGCCGAACCGTTTCATTGAACTTTGTAATAAAATCAAAGATTGTTGCGATCATTATTAAGGTCATGCAAAAGTCGAATGCATTTCCACGACATTTCTGCGTGTTCAGGTATCAAATGTCAAGATGTCGGGACACCAGCCGCAATACCGCAGTGCGTGTTCGTCGATGCATTTTCTTGTGAATATGTCGTCGGCAAGCGTAAACAAATGCGTGGCGAGTTGAATGCGAATCTCCGCCACGAGACCGCTACTTTGTAATAAGACGCCAAGACTGAACTAGATTCGTCAGTGAAAAAAATCACGACGTTGAGAGTATGATTGCGCATTGCAACATCATCATTGATGAATATCATTACGGATAAATCGTTGTCATTTATCATTGATGAACAATTCTCATGAATTACTATTATAAATATATATATATATATATTTACGGAAAATTGTGTATGGAAATTCGATCAATTTACATTTTTCACATTCGTCACTTCAAGAGTTTTTATTCAAAGACATTAATAAATAAATAAATAAACAATATTAAATATTTGCTAACGGCATAACTGTTTAATTTTTATTATGAAAATTGATGTATATTCAGCGACGTTTCAGATTTACATTGATCCCTTTTCAAGACTAAAATGAAACGTAATTAAATTTATACAAAAAGCAAAAATAAAGGACATTATCATTATAATACAAAATGTAATCAAATTTGATAAATTTGATTAACATTTAAATGATTATAATGCCGATCATGTCGTGCATATATCGGTTATTGAATTTACAATTAAGCTAATAAAATTATATTCCGACTCCAGTTCACTGAAAAAAATGTATTACTCCTTATAATTCCCAACCTTTAAGCAAGTACGGCTACGATTATAAACAAACACACGCTGTTGTTACATATGCTGAAATATAAGTCATAAACGTAATCACCGTAACTTTGTGCGTCCCAAGATCCCTACAATTACATATGAGAGAAAAAAAAAAAGCACAATTATGATTAGAAATTGGATTACAATTCGAATCGTTGCCATTCTTTACGATCTCAATTTGCTCATTATTCGCAAACTCTGCGCTATAAATTCCACACGACTGCGATTAAACGCAATACAATTGCGTTAACAATAAAACTGCAATTATACGTATTGAGATATAATTACAATTAGTTATTATTAATATTACAATTGGCGCGATTGTAAAACCGACACTTCCATACAAATGATTAATCATCTCTCATTGTGGTGCTTTATTAACGAATTACGATTACGATTGGCAATTACGATTACGAAGCTTAATTAATTTCAATTTCATTAATCGCATTGCGCTGATCAATCGAGATTGCGGGTCGATAAAAATCGTAATCGAATTGCGATGATTTGATTAATCGCCGCAATTAATCGCAGAAATGATCTTTAATTTCACGCGGCGTGGTTATTTCAGGGATCTGGAATAGAAAGTGATTAGACGCGGCACGCTGTTGTTATGCATCTTGGCCGAACTGTATATCACGTCTGGTAGGACAATGATAGATCAATGTGACACATCGGCTGGATTAATGGGCCACGCGTATGTGTGCGCGCCGTTATCGCACGCTCGTATTTTCCCAACCTGCTTCCTGTTATCTAGCGTCGTATGTCGCGGACACCTCTTGAATTGGACGCTTGTCACGTTAAACCGACTACATTCCTCATGCGCCTTTTTCCCATTCTTCATTTTCATTCGCTTTTTTCATTCTTGTCTTATCGCGCGCCGACTTTCTCCCCGACGTCAAACCCACCATCCACATTCGTCACAATGCCAGCTAGACGCGACCCATAAATCGATTTATCCGGATCTGATTGCGCGATAACGTCGAATTAAGACTGAGAAAACAAAGCGCCGTGAGTCTATTTTTATTTCGCAAATATTGCTCGTCAAACTGTTCGTCCGTTGTTGCTCCACTGAGCCAAGCTGGCCCCCGTGTTTACAGAATATCGTCTCCTATTCGCCGAATAACAATTATACGAATTCGTATCAAGCTGTACAAATTGTCTTCTGATTTTGAAATGCCATAAATGGTCCTTCGAAAAGTTCATTCAGTCCAGTATTCATTTTTTGTTGACGAATAATTACAAAACAACAAGGCCGAGTTTATAACCCTAGATAAGATCAGCTTGAAGCGATGTTCTCGAGTTAATGCAATTTGATAAATCAAGGGCTCAAATTGAAACTTTGCGTACAGTGTATAATGCATTTATGTAATACATAAAGTTATCAATTTGCATACATAAAGCATAACACTAAGTTTGCTGAACGTTTCCTCGGTGTTTGCAACAGTTGTCTTTGATTTTGTCGAATGAACCACTTGAAAAAATGCGCGCAACATTTGCACTATTTTAGCTAGTTGAGATAACTTTCTTGAAATTTTTATAGCAAGGTTATTCATTTCATGTGTTAATTAAAGCTGAGCGAATTAATTTTATGACGTAAAATTGTCATGAATGAATCAATGAAGTTTAAAATTAATTAAGTGTTATTGTATTGAAACGAAAAAAAAAAAAAAAATGATAATAATGATAATAATAATAAAGTCTTAGAAACGTCCACCAGTTTATTACCCGACTTACATTTGCGTGAATTTAATGAATTCATAATAAATTGCAAGTAATTGTTTGGAAAATTTAAATTTAATATGTAATTATAAAACTGGATTATTTTTTGGACGCGTTTCATTTTCCATCAGTTACAAAATTTCGTGACAAAGAGATCTGATGCACAGTTATTCAATCATTATTCATGGAAATGACTGATAACAGCCATTGACAAAATTAAAATTTGAATGATTAAAAGGCAGCGAAAAAACAGAAACCTTTTACACTGCGTGTCAAGCTGCACAGAATGATTTCACCGTGTTATTTCGAAGTATTTATTTGCTCGTAATTACCAAATCTTGCAGCAGTGTACTTTTGAGGCTAAATTTGTGGAATCTGAACTGCATTTGAACAATTCCAAGCGCACAATTCAATCAGTCGCACCAAAATTCAGACGATTGAACGAACAATTTTTTTCCGTGTGAAAAATGCTGTATCTGACTTGCAAATGTTTGTTCATAATCAGCGCCCTCCCCTTAAAACCGCGCTACTGATCTTCATTCGACGTGCAGCAGAAATACCCCCGGCAACGACGCCGGCAAATTTCGACCATTTGTGACAAAAACCGACCATTCCGCAAGCCACGCAACTGGACTTATAAATAAGCGGAGTTGCGTGTAAATTCGCGAGACTCCATTTCGTCGCGGGCATTTTTAACTTGGTGTATTAATCATGAGAATGTCGGCGATAACGCAAAACTAAGGCCGGGTTAATGAAAAG
>JABFOX010002679.1:0-11152 GCA_022817665.1 Axea sp. ZL-2020 | reverse complement strand
TAATATTTGAAATATGTAAAATATTAATAATATTTATTATTTTATTTATTATTTAATTTAATTAATTAAATTGGGATTCTTGTCAATTGTCGTGCTATTTATAGTACGTGGTATTTGATAACCCATTTTTTTTTTTTTTTTAAACTATTATTCATAACTACTTTGATAAAAAATCAATCCACGACGTAGTCAGTTTGTTGTTTTGTAGTATTTTTATTTTTAATGAATTTATATTATTAAATAAATACCATTACTTAATAATACTCAATGAAATAATTTTTTAATATTTTAATTGCTTCGTACTAATAAAATTATTATAATTAATTTACTATACGTGTATTCTAAATAATAATCATATATTGCAACAAATGATTATATTCCTTTCTTTTAAATTTAGTTATAAATTTCTTATAACGAGTACTTCAGAATTACCTTTTTTTTACATTTATTCATACAGTACTTCTGCGTACCCTATAATTTTCAATAACAATTGTATTAGGATCATATTCACATGTACATTACTCTTATGAGTATCTTGCATTTTTTTTTAAATAAAAGAAAATCCTAAATATTTGCGACAGTTTTATAAAAGCTTCGAAAGACTTATTTATGACTATTGAATCTAAATTTAGACATAATTCTACTGTAATGAATTCGAGAGTTTAACTTATGACCATTTTAAGTTAATATTTATTTGTAAGACTCTTAAGAATGTCTTGTAATATTTCCTTGCATAAGTTTAACCCGTAAAAACAATACATTTGTTGGTTATACAAAGACACGTTATATAAAAAATAAACTAAAATTATATATTTTCAGTTTTATAAGAAATTGCTTCAAAACTATATTAATTTGAAATTTAAATTAATCTATATTTTTAATTTATACTGAATACATATTTTAATATAAACAACTTCAAAATTAACTACTGCAAAATTGCATATTACAAAACTAGTATTTCGTACTAAACTCGTAAATAAAGTGTTATAGATTATTTAATAAAATTTAAAGATTTAACTAACACTACACTGATACGCTCCACTTAAATGAGTTTTCAACGAATAGTGCAACTGAAATTTCTTTTTTTTTTAGTAACTAGAAAGCAGTAAATATATGCTGATGATTCTAATAATAATCATTATAGACCATCAAACGGACCGTTACATGGAAAATTATTTAAGTGTCGTAAAAATACAAAGTGCATTTATTTTAAGAATTACGAAATATAAGATATTTTAGGTGTAAAGTATAAAATTAATAAAATGAAAATGAGTAAGAGGTGAAATAAGTAATTATTTTATTATACTAGATTTCTCGAGTTCATAATATGCACTATAAAAAATTTACTGAATTTAAAATTTTAGTACATAAGTTTATTTAATTTTTTTATTAATTTTGTACATAATTTAATATAAATGAAATGCAATGTATACATTATCATCATTATTGTTTTAAATGGTAGTTAAATTAGTTCATGATCTGTGCTGTAAATATTATATATATGCCTTTCTTATTATATAAATTATTACTTAATCAACATGTATTCTGATTTTATAGAACTTCAGATTTATATTTTCAGATCAGTCAGAATAATATTAATTTATTCAAGTTTATTTTGTTAAAAGATACAAAATGTATGAAGTTATTTATTATATTATATTTAAATATACTTGTACAGTATCTATTATATAAATATGTATATTTTATTTCTTTATGTGTTTTATTGATTAATTGATAGTTGATTTTGAACAGTAAAAAAATATCGTAAAAAGTAGAAATTTAATACATGTAAAAATTGACTACATGTGTTTTTACAAGTCATACTTTTAAATTTTATGAATAGTTTGTGTATATATATAATCAAATAGAAAGCTTATCTTTAATCAATTTTATTGAAATATTTATTAAAATGGAACTCTATATTATATGATAAAATATTTCACGAAATTAATGTATTAATTAATATTGTATATAATTTTATAATACAACTTAATATTATAAAATACAGTAAATATATATTATCTAAATAATACATATAATATAAACATTAAATTACCAAATATTATTGATTCTATATCAACTTTATTTTGTAAAAATTTGTGAATTATAATATATTTGTAAATAACAGATAAAAAGATTGGTAAATATGTTCATTTAAATTATACAAAGTTTAATTTAGAAAAATCTAAATTAGATTCTATGAAGTTTTCATTATTATAGCATCTGCTTATCAGGACCTTTTTTATACCTGGAAAATTGTATCTAGATAAGCATATCCAGTCACATCTTGATTAGTAACTATTCTAGACTGAACAACAGAACTTTTAAATTTCACTAGGATTATTATTTTACAAGTTTTTTATATTAATGTCTGATTTCTTTATCTCATAAGAAAAGTAACTGTAAAATTAGATATTTAGTTTAACCAATTAAATTAGATTTACTGAAAATTCAGTATGATTTTAAGATTCTTCTGATTTTTAATTGCTAATTTTATAATTCGAATAGTTATAGTCTCACAAATATAGTATCTGTTACACTTTATAAAGTTAAGTATAACACATTATAAAAGTTAAGTACTGTTAATGCTTATTTAAAATACTTGTACTCATTTGTTCTGAAACTATAAGATAAAATTGAATGCCAGTGTTAATTTAATTTAAGGCATTTTTAAAAGGAATAGTAAAATATTGGTATAACTGAAAGTATGTTCATATTATTTTAAGTACCTCGCTGAATAGGAATAACGTTCATAACGCAGTAGTTTTTATTTACTAATGTAAATGAATTACTTCATTCAGGAAATTATGAACTTTAGCCAATAATAAATTTATGAAAACAAAATGAAATAAAGAATATGAGAAAAATAAATGAAAAAATAAATATCAGATTTGACGTGGTATTCGAAATATCCGCTGAATAAATAATCATTACCTTGGACTTAGTAGAATGGATATACAATTTCAATCCTTGAATAATAAGTATACTTGAAATTATTTGTGAGAAATTATTTTTGAAATGTGATCTAGTATATAAAATTCTTTTAAATATTACAAGATATTATTAAAAATAAAATGTTATAAATATTTTTTATGGTTATGAACAAATAATTACTTTTATAGTCGGTGCGCTTCTGAACGCTGAACTAAATTTATCATTTGTTTTCTTTTATATTAAACATTTATTATGAGTTACAATTTATATGCTTGAAAATGATGTTACTTGTATTAACAAATGAAGAAAGTAGAAGAAAGAACAAAATTTTATCATGACTAATATATCATAGTTATATTTAATGATATGTGAATTAATGAAAGTTAAAATTTTTTTTTTTTTAAATCATAAAATTGTATTTTGTAAGTGATTTTTCACAAATAATAAACAAATAAGATAAAAATAAAACATGGATCGTTTTATAAGTCATTAGAAAATCCAAAATATAGCGCTTGTAGCATTCGAAATGATTTGTTCTTGATAAGCATCATATGTCCTGAACTACGATTAACGTTTTAGTTATATCTATCTAGTAGTTGATTATATTATAAAATAAAAGCAATATTTTTATTCTACATTCGGCAAAAATTTTACTTGAAAAATTTTATAAAAATATGTAGTTACATTTAATAAGTTAATATGAATTATTTTTTTTTTACATATTACTTCAATTATAAAATAAGTATTAAATTGAAACAAATAAGTAAAAATCTTAAATTATACATTTTTAGTAAAATAAATGGCTCCATTATAAGTTTTAAAGTTGTTAAATATTCAATGTAGATTTGGCCAATTTAATTCTTTGCAATGTATATTTTATCAAATAATATTTTTGAGAAATATTTTATATAGTATTCAAATTAAACAAATGTTATATACTTATTAATTATAGTTTACATAAACATTTTTTTAAATATATTATAGTTGTTATATATTTTAATATTTTATACCTTAATATATATGTGAATATTTTATACATTATTTTGGATTTAAATACTTCCCGCCCTTTTCATTTCAGGTATTAATTGTGGTATTACCTATGAATTTTCTTAGATTGTAAGGTAAATATGTTTTGAAATTTCAGTTTATGAGGAGATTACTTAATTTATATTCAACTTGTGTGTAATGTTTTGTAAGTATTGATATACAACGAAGAGTAGATTTTGTTTATTTTTAGTGATTCCGTATTTATATTATTTTTGAATCTGGAGTTTAAAGTGTAATTTAGATGATAATATATATATTTCACTTGTTTGTGAAATGTTATATTCTTTAATAGAGTTTATTTAATAATTTTGAATAATGTATCATTTTATTTATTAATATTATTTTTAATAAATTTATGAAGTTATATATATTTGATAATAAAATTTAAAATTTATAAAGTATTGTTTTGCTAATTTGGAATTAATGAAATCATATTTTTGTTCCAATTAATTACACTTAAATTAGGTCTAAATATGACAAAACTGATGTTTCTTTTATATATAATTAAGTAATAGTATATTACGCCCTCGTAAAGGACTAATTTGTATCGTAAAAATTTTTTATATGTATTTTTATATGATTACGGTAACATCTGTTAGAATTTCTAAAATGTCATATGCTTTAACATTGTAGGGTCGTATGTATCCTGGCTCCGAGCTACTGAATTCAGATACCAAACTTTTGATTAAAATGTTTTTATTTAATAGCGCATCCTCTTTATACTTTTCGAGCTATGAAAAGTTGTGTGTTTAAGATGGAGATAAGATAAAGGCTTATTTAAGACAAGGAATATAAATTATGACAACATATTCTCATGGAAAAATTTAATTAGGCTCAATTCATGGACAAGAAGTAGACATGTATGCTAAAGTTATCTTAGATATCCCATAATGTCATAATACAATACAAATTTAGCTTGTGAACATAGCCTATGGATCAGATATAGTTCGATGAATATAGTCATATATTTGGTTATAATTAATAAAAATAAAATATTAACCACATTTTGGATAAAACTGAAATATGATCAGCAGTCTAGGAAGAAATAACACTTAAGGAAGCATGTTCTGATGCTACAAGCATCACATCTTTGATTTTCTAAGAATTTACGGTACTCCTCATTTATATCTTTATAATTAAAAAAATTGAATTAGGTGTTGAGCAATACGCAGACAACTTATTTCAGGTGCAAAAATTTAGGATATAAATTTGGAATTATTATCAGTTATATGCAAATATTTCACTTTATAAGATCCTTTTTTAAATGTTACTTTTGACAAATATGACAAAACCATGAGCACTCTGTTACTGCATTTTTATGTTTAATTAGCGTTTCGAATTCGATCTTATCCTCCAATCTACATCTCGGTCTGCCTAAGAGTCTCGTACTACTTAGTCTACCTCCAAATACCCTATATGCTGTTCTTTCTTATTCCATTCATGCTACATGTCCCTCCCGATGGAGTCTACGCGATTTTATTATTTTAATTATTTTAAGTGAGTCATATAGTTCGTGTATTTCCTCGTTATATAATTTCCTGTATTCTACACTAAACACATTACTAGTAAATCGAACTTATACTGTAGTATAAGCAGTAATCTAAAGGTACTTTTTGTCGAAATTTGAAAAAAATGCTTTTTGTATTGAGTTTTGAAATGAGTAATACAAAGTTAAGTGCAATTGAATGGAACTTCGTAAGCGAGTATTAAATAGTAAAAATTAATGGAGTACTTATATAATATATAAAATATTACTGGTTTGCGTAGGTAGAAAAACAATTATTTCAAATTGTATTGAAAACTGAAACATTTAAAATCGCTTTATTTGGCTTTTCTACTAAGGAATAACATAAAAATTTAATTATATAAAATAGTATAACCAGTTTTTTAGGATAAAGCCTGCAATATCAGATAAAAATGCAAAAGCAAAGTTATACACTTAATAATTATCCTGAGTTAAAATACATGAAATGAGTCATTAAAATGTCGAAATTATTATTTTTTGATTAAATTAGTTGCATAATATGTTCTTGTACGGCTCAATTCACTTGTAAAATGATTTTAGAAAGACGGTTATTTTCAATAAATTATAAACAATTGGCATTTTTTACTTGTAATTAAATAATTCATATAATTTCATCTAATTAATCCATATGGAACAAATGAAAAAGAAACACGTTTCTTTAAAAAGATATTTATTTTTATGTGAAATAAACAAATTTGAACATTTTACTCGTGTATTTTTTAGTATAAAATAATTTGCAAATAAGTTTTCTGAATCAAATGTAATTGTTACATAAAAGTAATTCGAATGCATATTTAAGATTTCAACACACTTGAACTTACGATTGCATTTGTGTATAAAGTAACTGTTTATTTCATACTACAGTGCATATCATTAGGCATATCAAAGGTTTGTCATACTACATGATATTCGACGGATGCCACGATGTATATATATAAAACGTATGCTGAGCAAAATAATTTTAAATTATATGTATAGAATTAAAGTTATACTATTAATCAAAATTTATTATTTTACATATAATAATATTAACAATAATACCAAGAATGATGTATAACCCTTAAAATTAAATTTTTATCAACGATTTTTAACGACTAATAATGCACAATTAACTATATTTTGATGTATCTTATTTTATTTAATTAATCAAATAATATTGGACCTTTTATGTAAAGTGTATAACAAATTTGAAAATTATTTAATATATCGAAAACACACCATGAAAAAAATAAATAAACATGTTAAATGATTGTAAAAGAGCTTATTTTATCTACTATATATATAATACATTCTTTATAGATAAATGACTTATGAATAAATGGTTTTACTCATTAACAAATGAAATTGTTCTTAAAATTGACGGTCAATGAAAAGTATTCTTTAAGTTTCGAATATAAAAATACAAAATAATGAAAGTAGTGATTATTTTTAAACCTTTTTTGTCACATTTTTTTTTATTCTTATTACCTACTTTTATACAAAATTTATAATTAGTTTTGTTAAAAAATGTATTGCCCAGTTTCAAAGTTATTTTAGAATTGTTATCCGATTATTTTGCATATTGCAATTCTTGGAAATGCATAAAAAAATTATTCTTCAAAGCGTAGATAATGCATGTAGCAGATTTTAAAGTCATCAAATCAGTTTAATGTGCAGATGTCAATAGCTGACTAAATTTATAAAAATATGAATGTGTATGTATTAAAAAATATAATTAATCACACAGAAAACAATACATTTTATTAATTTTAACATATATTATATAATATGTATGATTTTTACTTAATTTTCTGGGTAATATATATTCTATTATTATTTATATTGTACTCTTTAATTTCTTTGTATGTGAAATGAGTATGACTAAAATATTTTAAAATGCTTTGGCAACTCTAAAATGTTCACTTTAATATTATCTACCTTTTGACACATAAGCATTTGGACAAATGAGTACTTTTACACTTTATGTCTACCATCATTGGCGGTCCGCCGAAAGCTGAGTGGTACGCATTCCGACACAAAAAATACAATTACTTTACGTACAAATGTCATCCAGTTGTAATTCCAAGTGTGCTAAAATCTTAAATACATCGATTTTCAACTTACTTTTGTCCAAAAGTTTTACTTGATGTAGAAGTTATTTAATTTTTATTTTGCAATTTAATTTTACAAAGATAATTGTTTAACTTATCAATTTTATTTATCATGAGAACGCATTTCTTCCCAAAAGAAATATGTTTTTTTTTTGTTTGTAGAAAATTAAACCAAATGATAATTATTTAATTACAGCACGTAAAAAGTTACAATTGTTTATAACTTGTTTGAAATAATTATATATTTAAAGTCATTTTACAATTCAGTACTACGAAATTATATTACGCGAATAATTTAATTAAAAAATAGCTATTTTATAAGTTTAGTGGTTCATTTTAAGAATTTCTTGTTTTTATTATAAATAATCAAGATTCTCATTGAACTTCTGGATTCAAAAATGAGACCTGCGCTTGAAAGCCGGCCAACCAATTTCCCAGATCGTGGGATTATCTTAAAAAACAAATTTGTTCAAATTCGATTTGGATGTTCTGTATTACAACAACGTTCTGCGTAACAAGATTCACCTTTTTCATTTTTAACAATTTCATTTACTTAATGGCTAATTAAATTATACTTAATTATTTTTACTCAAAATGTTATGGGTTGAAGTTAAAAAATTCATTGAATTATAATAAAAAATGTTTGACCTGCTTTTGAATGCAGGTCACATTTTAGAATTCGGGAGATAATAATATATAATATAATTTTGAATTAAACAGTTGAGTTAAAGTCACGCTATCTAACTAATGGTTAATATTAGAATTCAATATATAAATACTATTTCATCAGTTATTTAAATGATTATAAGTTTTATTCTGGAAATTAATAAAATACTTCAATTAATACAATTTTTTAACCATTATATATAAAGTTAATATTACGAGTGCTTGGGAATATTTCATTCATGTGTAAATATACATATTTTAATAAAGATTACACGGTTCTGCTCAAATGAATTATTTTATTTTTCTACAGTTAGTAATATTATTGAGAATAATATTGAATTATTGGAAAACATACTCAACAACTCAAACACTTTTTATGCAGATTGTTAATTATTAATTATTGTAAAAATAAATTAAATTAAAAAAAAACGTACAATTAATTCATCCTCAGTAAGACTATGACGAGGATAAAAATTATATGAGTAAGTCATAAACAAGGAAATTCTCAATATTATAATAAATTTGTATGCTTTTAATAAATAGTTATTAAATAATACAATTTTTGTGAGCCCTATATAGTATTGCTTACGAGGATGGTCCGCACTTACCCGATATGGATTCAGTATACTCAAAAAAGTATTTTTAATATACAAATTATATCCCTGTAGAAAAAAAATGTATTATTATAAGAATATTCTTATAATGAAAGGAATTTTTCTTACTGTAAAAACAGTATTCGTATAATGAAAACTATTTCTGTATATATACCTCTGATTAATTGCATTAGTCTTCAGTTTAGGTTTTCATCAGCTAGCAGCACTGATTTAAAGTTATTAACTGGTGTTGTTATAAGCATATTAGCTAACGAAATTTCTGTGTATTTTATGTTAAAATTACGTAAATCTGTAAAACATTAATTAACACTAATAACGTGAAGTTGAACACGAATTGAAGGTTTGCACTAATTTTCGACATAATCCGCAAAGAAAATGTTAATGCTGTAAAATTCAATGATTAGGTTTATATAATGATTTAGATGAAATAATAAAAATTGTTACTTATTATTTAAAGATGAACCATTAAAAGATTAAATGTAATGTCAACATTAATCGGATAATAATTACACATGTCAACGTTGCAAAAACATTGAGTTCATGCTTACAGATTGATGATATGCAATCATAGCTTGATTTTGAACGGTAAAATGACTGAAATATTAAAACTGTACTTCAACTATAAAATACTAAATAATTATATCAACAATTAAATAATCCATTTTGTTCAGAAGTATAATAAATGACAAAACATAAAACTGAAATTTGAATTTTGAAAATGTTTTATGATTTTTTGGAAAGTCATTTATATTCGTTAAATAATTATTCAATTTGTTGTGACAGCGACGAATCATAAAACATATTTTGCTTATTTTTCATATATTTGTATTGAATACTTGAATTATTGTACTATAATATACAATAACAAGTGATATTAATATTTTTTTTCTGTTAATCATTGGTTTTAATATTTCTATATTATCAAATTTATTCAGTTATATGGGCATTATTTATTCGATAATACTATAGATAATACTATACTTTAAAATTTATATCATAGGTATGATACATCATTTTTCAGTTTTAAAGATCTCATCTCTATTATTTATATTATTATAATCAACGAATCAATTACTTTAATTATACCTAAAAAATAGGGATAATTATTTTTACGGGTATTTAAAATTTATTAACATTTTTTAATAAAATCTATTGTACATTATGAAAACAAAAATAATTATCCTCGTTTACATTTTTTCACTTTCGATTTGAATTTCAGTATTATATATTTATTAACAAGTTTATTTAACATATATATGTTAAAAACATGACTATAAAATAGACATTATTCTGTTTATATTTTTGTCAGTTTTGCAAATATATTTTCTTTTTTTTTGTATACCGAAAATATTGATTATATTTATATAAAGACTACATTCTTTTGAAAAGACATTCAATTTTAATTAAATCTGATAAAAAATATTGTTTATATAAAAACTTTATATTCAAAATGGAATCAATAAGAACTAAGGTCTTTTTGTATGTATACTATAAAAAGACAGAGTTCAATAATATTAAATTAATCAGCGATGTATATTTATGATATTTTATTAATTAAAATGAGTTTTAATAATAGTACAGATTATTAAATTGACGTAAATTATATAAAACTTAAAATCTGTATTGTATTGAATAACTGGAAAATTGTTTCATTATTTGAGAACAATAAAATGATTAAGATATAGTATAAATGTATAAATGTGAATAACCAGAAATTGACGTTATATTTAACAAGAAAACGAAATGGTGCAAGTTGCGCTTGAGAGTTGCCTTAGTAATGTAGTTAAGATGTGGAGACTCAGAGCAATACATGGAATATACTGTGTAATATATTGCATCTAAGACGTCATTTTGAAATTTGAGATATATATATAAAGAACACTTAAACGAATACTTATATTGAATATATTATATGTTTCCATAATTTTTTCTTTTTGTAATTGCTAAAACAATTGTATACTTTATATAATGATAACAGCGTTTTGACTATATTGTAGTTCATTATTGAGATCTATTTCATAACAATAAATAAAGAGAAATAAGAAATAAAAAACTATTTTTATATAATCAATAAATTGCTAAAACTTTCCAATTAATCTTTCCATTAAGTAATTATAATGCACCGTAAAAAAAGTGCTTATTTAATCAATTCATATTTACGTCATTAAATTTGTGAGAGTTATACAAAATATTACATATGTATAATCATATGTTAATTTATTTGAACTTTTATATATAATATGAAACATATGTTGCGAAATTAGAATGAATATAGA
>JABFOX010002678.1:0-11153 GCA_022817665.1 Axea sp. ZL-2020 | reverse complement strand
TACTGTTGAGACATAAAAGAAATACCCTGTCTCGAATTCGATTATGGGCAATGGATTTAATAAATATCAATTGACGTTTTTCAGTAACCACAAATAAAATGACACAAAAATAATGCATAATTGATTGCAATGTTTGTTGTCATTATTTGTATAAACGAATTTTTAGTTGCACACGTTGAAGTGTGACAGATTTTATTTTTATATAAAATATTTTTTATATAATAAATTGTATATAAAATATTTGTAATATTTGTGTGAATTATTCACATAAAGTTGGTTTATGAATATTGTTCTGTTATGTTCGCGTTTTGCTCATTTTTTTCGAATTACACTTTCATCAGAATTATTCAAAAACTGCAATCAAAAATGGTGGTTCTCAGTTAAGATTTGCATGTTGTTTCATTTTTTAACGCTGTTAATCTATTTGACCGTGTATAAGATTTTGTACACTGTGTATAATATCTTATTGTGTTCCATATTTCATAAGGAACTTGAGATACTTAAAATATGTATCACATGTATTTAATTTTGCACGTGTACAATTTCTGAATTAAAATCGATGATAAAATTAAGTTTTAAGGGTTTTCAGATTTAGAAAACTGGGGTTTGTAGAGTGCAATATTTGCATACCATTTGTATTACTGGATATGTAATAATTTAGTAAGCAGCCTGTACTATAATCGTAAATATGACTAATATACGAAAATAGTACAATTTCATTCTTATTCGTACATAAATGCTTTTCCTAAAGAAGCAACTTTTGTGTTTGCACTAAATTTGCGGCAGTTCTGCATATTAAAGACATTCATTTAATAAACGACGCTTGGGGTATTGTATCTAATGTTCATAATTGTTTTTTTAACATGAATAATTATAATCTCACATGAAGCTGTGCTACACTGTTGAAACTTTGTACTAAACTCTTTTCAAAAATTCGATTTTGACTGTAAGCATTACTTATTATTTGAACTCCATAAACTGGGAATAATTCTTCGATAATCGCAATAACGATAATGTAGAGATACTTTACAATATCATTTATTCATGTACGTACTGCTTCGTTCCACTAACTCAAATTAAAAGTCACTCATTTTCGCTACGCTTTAATCCTTTGATTTAACGTAAAATAATCGAAAAAAGAACGTTGATAACAAATTAAAATCTTTAAATCATGACACGGTTTGTTTATTACTAAAAACATTGCGCAGAAAACTTATTAATACATAATTACATTACACGGTATAATGAATGGAACACTGATAGTCATTACGGATCATGATTAGACGGTAATTGAAAAGAAATTAAATATATCAATTGAAGAAAAGAATACAATTAATGACACATAAATACATACATATTAATGTAATAAATATAATTGGTATAATAAAATACATGAATGCAAGTTAACGACATAGACTAAAAATTCATTTGGACTATTCATTAACTAATAATTGGTCTTTTAATTAACTCAACCACACTAAATAAAAATAATTAAAATAATTTTTTGTGTGAATTTGTTGTGTGTTGGATGGAATAATCTGATTTTTAAGTCGGCAAAAAGCGACCTTATAGAAGTACTGGTCTTGGTTTCGTTTTAATCAGAATTGTTGATGAATAGGATAGGTTGGTTGGTTTAGAAATTTGGTTCATTAGATTCTAATGTTATCTAAGTAAAGTTCTTTTTTTATTTGTTCCTTTTTTACGCATCTCCGTCCATTTAGGAGTGTTTCGTCTTGTTCTTTATAGTAACAGTGGCGGCTTCAAGTATCTTTTCGGGCATCGGCCACTGCACCAATCAGAATGAGGCTCGTGCTGGTTGATGTATTTGCGCGCACCAATCAGCGCGAAGCAGTTAAAAACAATTTGACTTTGACCCGCACCAATCAAGTCCGTTGCAATGTCGATGAATTTTTTATTTTCTTATGTTTTTGTCGGCATATTCGGCTCATATCAAACATGATCATCTTTATTTTATGAGTGTACCATAAAGTATAGTAGTTCGGGCTACAAATGTTCATCTTGTAAATAAAAATGTAAATCACCTTGTTTATCTCCGTTTTTGAGAAAATTAAAAGATTTATCATGCACGTAAAAGCTATCATTGAAAATAATAAAATGTGTATTATGCGTGTGTTCTTTTATACACGTTTATTTTCTTTCCATTGCATTTTATATTGTAAGCGAAGCCCCTTGAATCATCAGCAGTGTTCCAATAACACGGATCAATCGACAAAATGTCTTTTGTTTTATGGTTGTATATAATAAAACATGGGCGCTGTTTCGACAGAAGATGAAGAGTTTGAATGCATAATAAAAAGTGGATGTTCCTACTTGAAATTTCAAATATTTTGAAGGCTCGCGTTATGTAGGACACTGCGTGTTTTATACCGACAATCTGACGTGGGATAAAATTAATTTCAACTGAACTATATTTAACCAAGCTCATCTTTATCGCGACTGTCAACTTGATTCTTCAAAATAAGACACAGCTTCGTCTTGTGCTTGATTAAAATGATTAAACAATTTCCGAGCGAATTAGTTTGCGTTTATTTTTAATGAACGAACTAATCAAATAAAAGTCAATAGGTGTGAAAGCACAATTCAAGAATTTATATTACGTTATTGCAAAAAATGCACGCGTTCTGAAAATATTGCATTCTTTGACGATGCAAAAAACAATCATAACGCGCACAGTCGCACACATACGGACACTTTTCGCATCACACTTTCCCTTGACTTTTTCACATCTGTCTTCATTTATCCGTTTCAGTTTCATCGTTTGTGTGCATGGTATAATAATTGCGAACGATAAACAATTAGACAAAGAGTTGAATCGTTCACTATTTTGAACCTCGGAGAATTCCAATAAAAGCTACAGAACGAGCGCACGAACAAACGAATAAACGAACGCATAAACGAGTAAACCGTGGCACGATATTATCACACGTATACGGATAGATGCACACACGAGTGTGCACACGTGGAAAATAATATAGATATATTTTACATGATTCTTGTTGTTTTACGGAGTTAAAGCGCGTTTGTTTTATCTCATGAAAAAGTGACGCTGTCCACGATAGGCCACTTTTCGCCAAAATTTGTCATTGCGAAATTTTTTTTATCGACAAAAAACGTTTGGAGCTATTGATAATGGAAATTATCAAATATATAGAAATAAATAAAAATAATAAACAATTCAGTTCTGTAGCGTTACTGCAATGAAGTAAAATTGTATAAAAAATTTTATCATAACTTTCTTCGTGAAATATAAAGTCAGTTTATTGGATACATTTTCATATAATTAACATTTCTACGTCTGTTCATCACACCCATGACAGTTTTATCGAATAAGTTATTCATTCATCGTCCGCTTTAATAACTGAAGGTATTTTTTTAATTTCGACAAAATGTCATTCAAATGAATTATCAATAATACGATATTTTTTGATTTATATAGTGATATGATTTCTGACCATCGCCTTATTTTAGTCGTTTTTAAAATTATTCTTTGCAAAATAAAAATGCCTTTTTTCATTCATTAGACTCATTATGCAGAGTTTCAGTTTCGTATTTCGCAAATGGTTCCCATCAGGTGTCAAAACTTTTACTATATCAGTTCTATTATTTACATTTATATTCTTAGTTTATATTATTTTATTATTATTTATTTAATTGATGTTCTATTTATATATATAATTAAAGGATTATAATAAGGATCAAATGTATTTAAATAATAATTAATAACTCCAGAGATTCAACTTAATTAATTAATACATTTTATGACACTCGAATATATATATATATATAATTACAATTTTAATTATTTAAGATTTCAATTTTAATTCTGTATAATAAATTAATTTGGTGTATTTATTGTGTTCAGGAAAATTTATTTCTTAAAAATCAAAGTTAAACATTAGTTTAATATTTATATATATAAATATTGAGAGTTCGTGTTTCGTTTTGTAATTCACCTTTGAACTCATCGGTGAGGAATCGTTAACGAATGTACGAAATTAAAATATAAGTCTGTGTTCGTGAAGAAAAAAAGATTGTCGCATGATCGAAAATCAGTAGTTCGACTGTTCCCCTAAAGTTGGCACGAAACAATTGCTTTCTCACAAGAGGTTTGTTTCAAATTTAGGATGTAATGTCTAAAAGCTACCAACATCCGTGTGTCTATGACAGTAATTCACTTAAGTTTCAATGTTGGTTCAAGTCATCAATATTTCATCGATAATGAATATATAAAATCAGGATATCAGTCGTCGTTAATTTCAAAAATATAATAACTTAATGTTCAAGTCGTTCACTTCATGTCGAATGGCGTTATCCTTAACGATTAACGACACGAACGATCTTAACATTGAATAATTAATAATCCGTTTGATACTAAGAAACAATCTCTGAGTTCCCACAAATAAATCAATACATAAATCATACTTCACACTAGTTCGCAATATTTTATTTCTCTAGATTTCGTTGTAATGTCCATGAAACGTTAATATATGCATGAGAGGCGAAATCCACCCATTGAAAATAAATATAAATCCACTTCTGAAGTTCTCGATGTTGATCGCAGTCCAGTAAATAATAAGTGCTTGCACAAAATCACATGCAGTAGTTGTGTAATGTGAATATAAATATGATATCACTTCGTATAGTCGACCAATGGTCTCACACTTTTAATGTTGTTTATAATTATTATTATGTATTACAGTCGATATTAACGAGTAATTTCACTGCTTATACAGTAATGTCAAATTTGGCCTAATATATATATTTATGTTTATTTATTTACTTATTTATTTATTATGTCCCAAACGTAACACAAAATCCAAGAACAGAGTCAAAGTTGAGTTACTCTTAAATGAAGTGGTGAGGCAAGGATGTGGAAATACAGTCCAATAATTTATAAACTAAGATATAATTTATTTATAATAAAACTTCAAATTTACAATTTATATTAATTTGGGCAATACGACTCTTAGGCAAATAAAACTCGCACTATTATTCGCATTTATAATAGTATTTGTAGTCCTTCGCGACGATTATTTCTCTAAGTCACGTGAGTTTATCTTGTTTTTTGGTAGAATTCAGGTTTAAAGGATAAAATCCTGTGGCTGCAACTCGCTTGGCGACATAGGATTATGGGAAATCTTAATGATGGCGTCTAGCAGCACTAAGGTTTTAAGGATGGGATAATTTTCGTGGCGTCGATCCGTACAGCAACACGAAAATGAATGGAAAAAAGGAGAAGGAATATTAGGGAAGGGTAAACCCAAAATCAAACGAAGAACTAGTTGAGAGCACTATATATGAATATAAAATATTCTTAATAATCAATTCGTATTTGTATGAAAATGAGATGAATAACGGAATCGAGGGAGAAGAAAGTTAAAATAAATTCAGACTGAGCAGAGAACCGAAAAGAAGATAGTCGGGAATTGGTTTTGTCATATTTTATAGTCGTTCCTGAGTAGTTCAATAAAGAAGAGGGGATGAGATGTGATAAATGTAATGTTAATTGAAAAATTATATTTGCCCCTCTTCTTCATTGTGGTGCATTTTTGGCAGCCTTTTAACTGCATTTTAATTAATTGTAAATTATTCAATTATTTGATTCTTGCATTCTAGACTTGTTACACAATTTCCTTTTGTTATGATGGTACTATTATGAGAAATGGTTCTATTATATTATATTAAATTTTATTTTTTTAATTCTCTGAGAAATGCTTTTCTTAATAAATGAATCCCGGTAATTGATGCTTTTTAATATTCTTTTGACTATATGGTTTTTTGTTGCTATTTTTGGTGTGATGAAATTATTCCTTTCTCTGTCAAATTGTAAAAATAAAAAAAACAAACAAAATATTACCAATGAAATAATAAATTGTATTATTTATTATATTACACTGATCAACACAATTCAGTGAAATCCCTCATTAAATCAACATTAATAAACATGGAAAATTGTTCTGGAAATGTTTCAAGAAAGCAAATAAGCTGTGGAGATGTAACAATATGTATATGTGTATTCATATTTCAATACAATATAATAACACGTGAATATTACTTTTGGTATTTTAGTGCTAATACGAAAATCTGTGCATTAGCGTAGTTAAATTCGTTCTGTTCCAATCTAAGCAACAGAGATCGAACTGATCATAACAACAGTATTAAGGGAAACGTTTAAACAAAATATTTTAATTGCCAACATTCTTCCAGAGCGTGACGAAATTATAACGAACGTTATGAATTTCGTATTACCTCGTTTTCTTCGATGTGGCGGAAAAATTATAATAATAAAATATCAATTATGTTAGAGAAATATACCGCCGTGTTGCTGCAGTTGTTAAAGTGAAAAATAGATTATTATCGGCCATCGTAAAAGGAGAAGATTAATGAACGGTATTATAGTAAATGTTGGTTATAGCTATAAAATAAAATAAGCTACTTTTTCCATAAACTAGCCAAAATACGAGGGGGTTATGAAATTGATGGGGCTTTCATGAATAAATAATTTTACCCGGTTAATTATAAGTTGGATTATGATCGCGTTAAAAATTGAGCGGCATCGGCGAACTGGAGGAAAGGGATTGGAGAACCCGGCGTAGAAATTGTTTGCGTTTGCGCACAAATTTTATTGCCCCGTGCATTTGGAAAGGTTGGACGAAGTCCGAAGTTCATGGTATAAGAAAACTTGTACACGCTGACTCTACTTCAGCTGCTTAAAAGTTGGTCGTCTTAAAGCTTAAATTAAAGTGAACACGTCTTAAGTGACAATTCACACCTCGAGACTAGTTATACAAACGGCACACTCGAGAATACGTCTGGTTAATTCTGTGCATACATAGTTACTGAACTCAGGCCAACAGTTGATATTTCGTCTGGGTATTATATTAGCTATAGTGAAACAGTTTGACATTAACAACAAAGACGACTCGTGAAAAGACATTTTGATGAAAATATGTCTTGAACGGTAAAGATGATAAGGCTCCGAGTATTGTTTAAATTGGCGTTAACGGTAAATTCAACTTGAAACTGCAAAAGGCAGTAATGTTAATTAATTTGTAAGATATAAATACTTGGAACAATATTAAGATGCTTTGATTGGATTCTGCGTGTTGTTTGGATAACGCAAAGGAAGCGCAGTTCATTTATTGTTAGATGAACCAAGTGAAAATGTGTTACAACTGTATACTAACTGATTTTTTTTTTGTTTTTTGTTAACTTGTAATGCCTGTAATTAGAAAAATGTACTGTAAATTAACTCGCGAGCATAAGAGAGCTCCAAATTTGACCGAATTAACAGGTACAATGAACGCACGTTTTTGTTACGCTGGTCACAGGTTGTTACATGGACTATTACATTTGATATGTGTGTAATTCACGATTAAAGTGTATGTTAGTTAAGATAACTAGAATCATGGAAATTGGCCATTGAAATAGCTCGAGAACGACCATAATCTTAGCTTCAACTGACATCGTTAAAATTAACAACAAACATCAGAACTTTGCAAAGTAAAATATATTTATTGCTTTTTAATCCACATCAGGTCTTAGACTGAATCCAAACTGTCAGTGAATTGTACGACATGTGATGGTTATTATTAAAATCTGGTACGAGTTGCTGCTCAATACTTAACTCAGCGTTATGAAACTTAAATGACAGTTTCGTGCAGATGGAAGAATTTAAATTATCAAGTTGGAAGCATGGAGTCGAAGTCAAACGAAGAGCATTCTGCTTTCATAATGCAATTTTACCGTTGTTTAATATATCTAATAACTAAGTTTTTTGATGGAAGCTAGCTGCAATCATCTATATAATAATAATAAAAATAAAAATTATTTGTAATCAATTGACAATAACGGAAAGAACAAAGAACTGTGTTATGCAACTTGGTAGCAAATATACGGAATACAGAAGTAAAAAAGTTGTTACATTAATCACAACAATAATTAGTAATGATGCAACAAATGATGACTTTAACAAACTGTATATAATATTACCATATTCAGACAATGTCAATAAGAAATTACTAAATTACTGTAATTCAAAAAACGGTAAAGTTGTTTATGAAACAGAACACCCAAACAACAACTATGTTAAAAAAAGTAGAGACAATTTAAAGAAAGAACAGAAACAAAATTTAATATGCCAAATAAAATAGATAGATTGCAATAAATGTTACGTAAGCCAAACAAAAAGTACTCAAATAACAAAATTAAAGAGCACAAAAATAACGTCAAAATATCTGAACATATAAATTTGAAACATAATTTTAATTGGAAAAACACAAAAATTGTAGATACAGAGAACGATATTCACAAAAGAAATATATTTGATATGTTACATATCGAGTTTAACTAAAATGCGTTCAATAAACAAATGGACACAAAAAACCTCAGCAATATTTACAACAGATTAATTTGTTACATTTTGAAACAAAAAGTTAACAACGCAAGTTTCGATAACAACACAAAGTTTCTTTACGACTAATTAATTTAAGACAAATATTGGTCAGTTTGATTTGTTTAATGTATTTTTCGTAAAAATCAAATTCAAAATAATAGTATTATATATATATATATAATTCATAATAAATCTTCCTGATAATGAAGTTGTGTGTTGTATTTCTAAATAAACAGATCACTTGATAAAGACCAGCAATCTAAGGTCGAAACGTTGTAATGTAGTAGGTGTAAAAATTTGCTTCGAAAAAATTCCAATGGATGGCTTCAGCAGGGAATGTTGGTGGAAATACACAAATATAGACGTCATATTTTGCAACTTGGGCATTTATCAACATAATCTTATCAAATTATCAGTCGATTTGTATCTGCATCATAAAGTTATTCTCGATTGAAAATGCGACAGCAGCATCCACCTATATTTTCAAGCTAGAACTAAAATTTTGTAACCACCAAATCGAGAAGTTTCTACTTAGCTGTATCGGAAGTTAATTATGACTCGACCTGATATATATACTTGTTCTTGAAATAATAAAAGTAGATTAATGACAAATACGAGTTGTAGGGTTTTAATTTATTTTTCATTGCTCATGTGTAAGATGTTAATTAGAAATATAGAATCATTTTTAGTTTTTGTTACTTAATGAGCATTTAATAAAAATACATACTTAAACTAGAGAGAGATATATATAAGGAGTTCCAAAATTCACGCAAGATTTGAATTGTGAGCCATTTCTTAGGTGAAGCGTTGCTAACGAAAAAAAGACGGTGTGAAAGCTGACAGTTCAGGGTTATTAAAAGGAGCTCTTAATAATCTTTTTTAATGTCAGCTCTCGCGCTGTCTATTTCTTTCGTTAGCAACACTTCGCCTAACAAGTGGCTCAAAATTCAAATCCCTCATGGGTTCCAAGACATCCTGTAGTTCGATATTTAGTAATACGGATCAAAGTAAAAATATTGTGTAAAATATATGAATCATTTATAAGTCGCGATTTATTTATTTTTGTCGTAAATTCTGAATGTCGCATTTTTATTTAATTAATTTCATGCATAAATGCGTAAAAAAAATAAATTCACTTAAAACTATTCTTCTTTTTGTCAGTAAAAATATTTTATTTTTTATCAAACACATTTTGCTGTACACATTTACACATTTTTGCTTGTTTGTGCCATCTCATTAATTCTTTAAAACTCCAAACAAAATAAGTACTCGAATGAGTAAAATAAATGATCAAATAACCCTAAGGATGTTTTTCACGCCACTTCAATATTTAAAACATTTGATTACCATAATCTGAATCCGGTTACTTCAAATGCTAAAGTATCTTAATATTTAAATGAAACGATTGACATGGCCGAAGTGGGGCTATTAAAAGAAATACCGACGGAAACTGAAGATCCACTTGTCATAGTTAGAATAAGATTCATTGCCGGAATACAGCAGGATTACACTTTTATGTTATAAATAATTTGTTTAACGTGAATTAATGTCATGCAATGCGTATCATTCATATATAAAAAAAGCCGACCGACAAAATTACATTGAGTTTGAGTCTAAGATTGTGTCGAAAAACTGGCATCATTAAACCGATAAGAAAATATCACTAAGCAAGAATTATTTGGATATTCCAATTATTTCAAAACCCAATGAATTCGTACAGGGAGAACAAATTATTTGAATGAAACTCCAGATTTGACGACGTTATAAATGATTACACTTTAAATGGAACTTTCGGTAATAACTAATCTATGCTCGTGAAGGCTAGTAAATTTTTACTAAAGTATAAAAACGTACTGACATTTAATCATTTCAAGTCTCGAATCACTGACGTGTAAAAATTACATTTTTAGTGAAATATTCTTTTTATTTTTTGTTTATCTATTTTTTGTTCTGTTTGTTTTTTATATAAAACTGAATGCAGGAAGTATTTATAATTAGTCGTAAGGATTCGAAGCTAATATTTCACTCGTGAATAGAGTACGTAATTTATACTATTTTTTATATCTCTTTAAAAAATTGTACTCTTCTAATTCATTAAAATACGTGTGCAGAGAAAGCATCAAATGACGAATGGAATGGTACGAATAAAAAATACAAGCGTTACTGTCTTGTTGATTTTACATTATTTTGAATTCACCTGTATTAATTTATCGTTCGAACGGTGCCGAAATAATTCATTTCAGTCGACTAAATTATTTTTGCTTTATTCACCGAGAAATGTTTATTCCTCGGAAATCACGGGAAAGAAAAAGAAAATCGTATATAAGTTCAGACGTAAAAGTTATGATTCGATTTAAAATTTTAATGTTCAGTTTATCCTTTAAAAATATTTCAGACAAGTTTCTGAAGTTTGAAAATGGAGGTCCATGGCAGAAGTTGGCTAAATAGTTCTTTTAAATCTGTAATGCAAAGAATGCAAATATTATTGTGTTCGTAAATTATTGAATTGGAATTTAGAGGAACATCATATATCAGAATAATTTATCCGTGATATTAAATTGAGCGATTCATTATTTAAAAAACTGAACAGATTTTATTGACTTATTTCCATTGCTTTATGGCATTATGTAACGATATAATTGTTTGTGTAACAATTTTGTGTTAACATTTTGTGGGTCAATAACCCTTTATTTATTTATTTTTATTATTTATGTCTTATACATTACACATCCATATA
>JABFOX010002677.1:0-11154 GCA_022817665.1 Axea sp. ZL-2020 | reverse complement strand
ATACAAATTGTTTTAATGACAGTTTTACAAATTCTATAATTAAATTTATATAAGTATAATATTGTATAAAGCTATATTTGTCAGTTATTGTGTTTAATAACTTTCGGGAATCCTTTGGAAAAAGTACATTTTGGTGTCATATATTATCAAAGAATTTTCTAAATAAATTTAAAACTTAGTTACATGTATTAAGTGTGATTCAATAAAAAATATTCCATAAATTACAACAATGATGAAATTTATGAAACCAATAATTGATGAATGTAGAACTTTGAAAAATGTACGATCAGCCGTAGAGGAAGATGATATTTTCAAGAACGATTACAAATTAGTTAAATGGCATACTTTAGTAATAGGTCACTGGCCAAACCAAAATAAATGGTTTCGTGCATTGCTATATACTCTACATATATGCGCTTCTTGCATAATATTTAATGGCCAGGTAACATAACATATTTATAATAATTTTTTATTTTTCACTTTTATTTAATAACTAGAGCTTATTAAATAATGTATGATGTCGCAGATTTCACACATCAAATCCACTCATTTAACGCCGAATTTAATTAATAAAAATTTATTTATAAAGAATTATAGTTAGCGTTAATTAATGTTAAATAATATATTGTTTGTAACGAGTTCATGTTTCTTTCGTGTGGTGCGGAACCACTGGATATTTGGTTGGAGTATTAGTTAAGTAAACAAATGTGGTGTTGAGATGAGTGTTAGGATAAAGCGACGGAATAAAAAATAAAGTGGAGCTAGAAAGAATAAAGGGTGACAGGCAGGGATAATGTGTGATTTGGGAAAAACTCTCAGGCGATAAAGTAAAAATAATCGTGGAATTTTTTTTATCTAACAGTTTTCCTGACGCCGGTGCGTGCTCCACATTTTCTATCTCAAAATCATTTTCATTTATTTAAAATAAAAGACGTTAAAGAGACGCTTCCTTTGTTCCACTTACTTGTCGATATTGATAAGTATGTCGGTATCGGGTATCGCAGTGAATTTCCGACCCGTAACTGGAAACAATGAAAAATAAAGAAAATATTATTAGTCACGACGTAACGAAATGTTCGGAACATGACAAAGGTTTGTTTATTGGTAATGTTTTAATTATTATATCTATTAATAATATTGATTTTTACAGTTTTTTATCGTGTTTAATCTTTAGTTCAAAAATATCGAGTAAAAAAATTCCAATTAAAAAATAATTTGATAATTTAATTTTTATTTTAAATAATTTTACATGTTTTGCTTTGCGTTTTTCACAGTCAGTGGGAAAATGCTTGAATAGAAAATATTAAATACAAAAACTTTGAGTGGCAAAATATACCTCAATGATTCTGTCATTTAAACTAAAAATGAATTTGTTAAAACTGTGATAATAAAATCTTTATTTTTTAAAATTGTATTCCGTTAAAATGTTTAAAAATTAAAAACTATCAAAAAGTGGATCGAATATATTGGTTTTTGAGCAACTCAAATAATGAATACGTTTTGATGAATTGCTTTTTATTTTATGAATTACAACATTTTTACTAATCTTTTTTTACTTTGCAAATACAAAATAAGTTCTTGTTTCCATTGTTATTGTCGTTGAATATATTTTTGTTTAAGTGACATCATAGCTGATTTATTTGTAGTTTTATTAAAATATGTAATAATTATATAAAGAGTGTAAATAAGTATGAAAAAATTATGTTAAAACGGGATTCAATTGGCGTTAGTGAGAAATTGGTCAAAATTGCGAAATTTTTGTTCGTTTCGAATTATATGTTGATATGATTTATAAACTATGAAAATTTGATTAATAATTTCATTCGTGACTTAAAGTCACGAAATTTTAACGGAAATAATATCAGACATGTATATGTAAATATTTGTTTACCTTGTTAATGAATATAAGCAATTAAATTTATGTATATGACTCAGATGAAGTAATAAACGTTTCCAATGGCATTAAATTAAAGAACATCCATCAGAGCTGATTACTTACCGCGAACGAGAGGCTTGTTCTTCCTCTCAATCCTCGTTGCCATCTCAAACCGCTGCATCCCTTGTCCACGTTTAGTTCATCATGATACTTGCACTTTTGTTGGCAGCTAGAATGCCAGGAACGGGCTAAAAACTTACACATACGAGCAAATTAGCGCTTATTTCTAGGTTGATCGTCGGCAACTTAATTTTCAGATTTGGATTATCTGTAGATTATAATTTTCAAAAATATTTCAATTAATTTCTTATAATTAGCAGTTGATCATGTTTCGAACTAAATATAATCATATTCGATTTTAAAATATACATTATGAGTCAAATACTGACATTAATAAAATATTTTACGTAATTGTATTTAGTCAGCAAATTACTAATTTGCATACATATACTTATAAAAATAATTTTCTTTCAGATACAATACATTTATACTAATCGACATAATTATGATATCGTATTTGTAAACGGTATATGGATTATAGCACATTTGTACACTATACTTATAGGAGTTAATGGTTTATTCAACAGAAAATATGTAACTATTTTTATAAATCAAACAAAATAATATACATTCATATGCATTTATTTTTAACATTAACAGTAATTATTCATGAATTTTTATTTGACATATAGTCACATGGATCAATGCGATATAATTTGTTTTAAATTAAACAAGATTTTATAATGATAATATCTGAGAAGGTTGACAATTTAAAACCATGATATTTTTTACCTCGTAATGTAGATGATAAATGTTGTTTTTTTTTTAATAATTTCGTGACGGTTCAAAATTATCATGTAGAATTTTTATTTAACAATAATTCTAAAAACTTGTTGATACCGATAATAATACAAAAATAATTATAACATCACAATTCATATTTAATAGTGTATAATTTAATGATTTAATTTTAGCACTAATCTTAACGATTTTTTTTAATATTGTAAAATAACTTTAATCCTATGACAACAATTTTAACTATGTTTATTTGAGCACACAACACAAAATTAATCTGATGCACTCTTATTTTATTTAAATTTATGATATGATATTTAATTTATAATATAATATTTCAATATAACCTTATTTATTTACTCTTGTTGATATCTTGTTTTAACTAATAGGTACTACCAATTCAATGCTAGTTATTTTTACCTATCATTAACACTGTATTCCAAGAATGAATCAGATTTTGGCGACACAGGAATGGAAAAATTGGTGAAAGAATATTTTACGCCTTTTACGACCATTTCTTCTTGATTTTATCCTTTAATCGATCCAATAATGCTATGTAATATTGATTATTGATGGTTTTCCTTTTTCACATAGTCCATAAATGTTACGCCATGAACATTACAAAAAAACATTCACTGGTATCTTTCTGGTAAACTTTTGTATTTTTGACCGCTTTGAGTGGCTTTTGGACTATCAATTTTACTGCAAAATGTAGTAATGGATACACATTTCGTTTATTCTGAATTCAACAGCTCCAAACAATGCACTGAGTCTTAAGCACGATGTTATTTTTTTTCACTCCGAGAAAACACTTAGTTCTTATGTACAAATGTTTGTGCAAAATACTGTACAATTGCCTTTTAATATTTTTAGAATTTCAGTTACCTCCTTTGACGTTATATTATAGTTTTCCAATACAATTTAAGGATTATTGTTATAATTTGTGGTGTTGTTATCTCATTTGAACGTTTTGAATGTTCGAAATTATTAGTACCTATACAATTTTATTTACACTCAGCAAACCACCGAAAAATGGTTGCTTTCGAAGGAGCAGATTCCTTATAACACTTTTCAAATCTCTGCTGAGCTTTAATAGTATTTATGCTCAACCAAAAACAGTGTTGAATCAGTACATGAAATTTGCTTTTGTACATTTTGAAAATGTAAAAAGTAGTGTTCTAACGTATGTACTTAAGAGTTGAAAACTCATCTTCAGAACCCTTGAAGATCTCTAATTAATAAAATATTCTTTAATTTTGAATCATGAAATCAACAACTTTTGGAACTATTTTTAGAACTTAGAGATTCAGACTGTATTAGTTCGTATCATAGGTATTCATTCGTCAAACCAACTCACAGACTGCGGATTATTGTTGTCATATGTACGATTACATATCATTTCCATAAAAAATGTAGTTAATAACTACAATTTACCAAAATTATGTTTATGTAACGTAACACAGTAATCGTTTATTTGACTTATGACTACATGAAAAAAAGATTGGCACGAATATATATATCGATAGGTAAATTTAATATCTCAAAATCTGCACTATATTATTTTAAATATACGTATTTCTGTTTTAAACTTGCGTATACTTGTCTTAAATATATATTTATTTTGTAAGAGATAATATTTATAGTTATATTAGAAATATCAGTGTAGGGAAACTAACTTTATTAAGAAAACCTATTTGTTATTTAAGTTTCATTGTTAAGAACTAATATGTTGATGCTTATTAAATCAACACTGCAAATTATATTAGTAAAGTTTTAAATTAAAATAGTAACTATTGCAGTAAATATTTGCAGCAATTTCTTATCTTAAAGTAACGGTATGCCGCTTTCTTAAAATCGTTTTTTATATTTACATAAAATTATTAGAATAGATAATGCATTCTATTAATTTTTCTTTTTTATTTAACATTTATATCTTTTAAATCAATTGGAAAACCTTTTTTCACTGAATTCATCAGTAATGTTAATTTTATATTCAATCATATTATACTAAGCTCATATTATATTATTCTTATAAGAAAACAACTGCTGAATTCGAATTTTAATACTCACACGATATTAAATAAAACTTGAGTTAAATGCCTGAATTATTTTCAAAATAAATACAACTAAATTGAAATATGAATGTGATTAGTTGTATTTATAAATATATAAAGTTTTTACACAATATTTATTTAATTTGAAATAACTTATAATCTGAATATATCGTATAATTTATTGTAGCTAACATTTATTTTAAATTCGATAAGAATTGATACGAAAAAGTTTAGAAAAAAATATCAAGATGTTATTTCAGATCATGTAACGTACAGCAAAAAAATCTTAATACTTTCAACAAGTAATTCATGTTTTTTACAATTAGCCGAAATAAATTATAATTTTACAAGTATATTAATTATTTATAATTAATTTTAGTTGTACTTTATTTATGTGGAATAGTTATGGTTTTAGTGCCACCATTACTGCTAACATTAAAATATTTAAATTTCCTTCATGATGAGTTTACTTTAAAAGATTGTCAAGTGGCAATGAAAACACATCATTCTTTTTTAACAAATTACCTTATTTACGTTATTAGTGCAATCTTGACTGTACCTCACGCTCAAGCTCTAAATTGTATATGCATTGTAGGATCGACTCATTTGTTCACAAAATGTGCTGTAATTGAGTAAGGATTTATTTTTATTAAGAAATATTTTTACTACTGTTAAGTGTTATTTCACATAAATTATATTACATAATTTAAGATTTCTATATACTTCGAGAAATAACTACTATATAAAACTTATCCAAATAAATCTAAATATTGTATAAAATAAATATGCTTTAAGAAAAATATATTCATATGCATTAGCCTGGGGAATAACGAAAAGAATTTGTCATGAATAAAATTCGTCAGAAATGAAATGGTCATGCTTTTAATTACAAAACATAATTGTAAAAAATATGCACCTAATAAAATATGAGTTAATGTTGTAGAAATATGAACCAATGTATAATGAAACATAGAGAATCACTGAATAAAAGTAAGATGTAACTAGTTTTCTGCAATTGCAGAATCATGTGTTACACTTCTATAAACCCCACACCTACGTGTAAATGCAAAAAAAAAATATTACTATGCAAAACATATTTTATGTGTAAGAATAACCGCTTCGCTTCAGCAGTCCAGTACACCGAAGTACACTGAACGGAAACGCGCACTATAAATATGCACAGTACGCGTCGTTTTTGCCTACACGATTTTTTAAATCTTAGATAACAATTGTACTGAATAAAACAATTATTGCTCTAATATAACAAGTATAACTTACATTTTTTATATGACTTACAAAACATTTACTTCAAATCACATTTTTAATAAAGTCGTCACATGGATGTCGCATATATGCGATGCAAAAGGTTTAAATATATACCATATCTGGCAATTTATAGTAATATTAAATGTTATTCACAATACGAGGATACAGTATTTTTAATATATTTATAATTTTGAAGACAAGCGATACAGGATATAGATCAAATATATCAAATAAAAGATTATAAGTGCGCAGAACAAGCGGCAATTCGATTTTGTGTACAAGAGCATAGCAGTCTTATCAAGTATATATATTATTAATTCATGTTGAACATAAAGTAATTGACACAATTTTAGATGTTATAATTCTTTATTTTCAAGGTATATGGATATGGTTAATAGAGGAATACGGTATGTTTTATTGTTTTCTATCATTATGCAAGTGGGTGCAGCATCTCTATCATTATATATGGTAGGATTTTATATCATATTATACAATTAAATATGTTAATAAAATTAACTCAATTAATAAATTAATAAAATAAAAATCAAGTCTAACAGTAAAGGAATTTTGAACATTTGTATGATTGTTATAGATGAACGTAAATTTAGATAATCCTGGTCAAAACATGACCCTGTTTCCTGTGCTATGCATTGTAGAATTTTTCATGATTTTTACTTGTAATATCGGAGAAAAAGTTCATGATATGAACAACAAAATTAAATTTTCTGTGTGAATATAACATCAAGTTTAAATTAAATTTAAAAATATGTACAGAGTTTTCGGAAATTAATGGTAGTGTTGTATGAGTTCTCTGTAAATTAAGGATTATGTGTGATCAATCGAAAGTAGTTTTAATTAATTAGCTAACTAAAATAATATTAGTGTTACAATATGTACCATTCACCAAGCGAGAAAGATTTAAACAAAATTCAACTTCAGGTTTTTGTCGATTTCATATTCTGGGCGTTTGTGTTGATTTTTCTTTTCGTACACCACTGGTCTCCTTTAATTACAAGTACTTTCAATTAATTACACATAATATTTGTTTACAGTGAATTCACTAAACTTCACCATTCATTTCCGGAAATCCATTATTTAAATACTAGTTTCATTGTAATTCAGTATGCATTAACAAATAATATGACATTATTTCAGTTACGAATGTTCTTGGTTAAATTTTTCCAACTACATAAAGAAATCACTTAATATCATTCAGATAAGATGCAATATACTTTTTCAAATTTCTGTGCATGGATTTATAATTTTATCAATGGAGTTATTTGTTAAGGTTTTAATCTAATAAGTATACCCTAAACTTTAATAAATATTTGCCACACTTTTGCATATCTTTAGAATAATATTACGTATCTTGTAAATATTATTGTAAAACTTTTAATTTAATATAATACTAATGTATAATAAAAATTTACACAAACTCTGTGTAAACTAAAACTTCTATTTCTAAAGTAACGTATGCAAACAATTTAAATAAATGCCAGACAAAACACTGTTTTAGCTATACTTTTCAAAAATGTCAAAACTACTGCTACATTTTTTTTTGTACTGTTGTAAATTTAATATTAAAAATGAAAAATATCTAAATATACATTACGAGTATTCATTCATAAAAATGAATTTATGCATCATATAATACGATATCTACCTATCCGGAAACAATCTAATTTTTCAAGAAGTACATATTGAATTACAAAATAATAAAATAGAACTTCAATCATTTTAAAAACATATCTAATGGTGCCACATTTGGTTTCTGTTATTCAACCTTTAGATTTATGGTAATCTTTAAATCTGGAATGGAAATCTTTATTTTTTTGCAGATTTGAAATGTTTAAAATATAAATTTTTATTAGTCTCACTTCGTGTGATTATTTTGTCACAAATGACACTAAAACCGACAAAAGTTAAGAAGAGTTATGAACGTTCATACGTGGATATAATAAGTGTCTTTTCAGTGAACTTTATATAAAACAATCCCGTCGTATTTTATTATGGAAAAAATAATAGCAATATTCTCTATATAATTTGTTGTGCAAATTCTTCATCTTCAACTATTAGATAGTATCCCAATTACATAAACATATTATTAATTAATTACCTTCCATAAAGCTTCTGGTATTATCTTATCAGAGCATTGCATTATTCTTTAATTCATAGATGTTTGGCATTGCTGCGTGCATTTTGCATTTCAAAAAATCTCTTTAGAAATAAACGCACTTCCCTCTCTTATCATTTCAATACTTAGGAAAATTGTTATTGAATAAATTGCATATAATTAATGCGAAATAATATTTTGGTTATTCAAATAATAATTTTTTGTTGATTTTGAATATAGGAATCTCTCATTCATTTGATATTGTTACGGGATTAATATTATTTTTATTATTGTATCCATAAACCGTTCATCTGAAAAGAACGTTCAGGGGAAAAAACATGACCAAAAAATTGTCAATTTTTCTTAAAACGTTTCACTATTTCCTCACAAAATTGTAATCTATGATCAAAATCATTCTCTAGAAGCTATTGAGTCACTGTTAACTCATAAGGATAGAAGTTAATTGTTTTCAATATTTGATTTACGTTTGCCAGTTTATTGGGTGATATTTCCAATAAAAATATGTCTGTTTACAACAATGCTTGCACAAATTCCAAATCTGTTGCAAAGTTTGTGACACTTTTTGAAGTTACAGTTTCCGGTACATCTTTGATAGGCTTTAATTCTTTATATAGAACTATTGTTTTATAAAAAATTGATATAAAGATAGTTAAAGATACGCAATTCAAGAATCTTTGTAAGTGGTAATTTTAAACAAAACCAACAGATTAACCGAAAGATGTCCATTCTTTAACAAATATGGAAATTCTTTATTTTAATTAGTTTTATTTAATTGTCATACAATTAACTGTAAATAAAAATTTAACAAAAAAAATAAATAAATAATTTAACTTTTTGTCCTGTATGACAAATTTTAATTTAATGTTATTTAAACAAAATATTGCAAAATTGTACATTTTCACTTTTCATAAATATGAATTAATATTTAGTATTAAATATGATTGATATAATTTATGAAAATAACAATGTTCAAAATATATTTCTTTTGAGTTTATAGTAATAATTCTTAAAACATGATTATTTATATAATGTAATATAAGATCAGAACTTGATCTTATGAAAATTCTTACGGTTCCGGTAATGTTCCATCTATGGTTTTTGTTTAACAGTTATATTAATGCCATGATATGACATTTTGATACAGACTCTGATTATTTCATTTATTCATTATTTCATCATATAAAAATGATAAGTCTTGTGAATCTAAGTAGAATTAGATTATCATGCTTTTGCAATATTTTACGTATGAATAGCATTTTGTACAAGATGATATGAGCATAAAAAATGTATATTCGTTGTACTTAAATTAGAATCTATTTCTAAACAATATTTTTTTTAGCTTCTAAAAGTATCATTTACATACTTCGGATTATTGTGGACATTAAGGGAAATGTAAACTGTCAAAATATCAGATACTTTTATTAATGCCTCTATTTAATTTCAAGAATTATATTAAACTATTTGGAAAATTTATAATTTTTTAAATAAATAAGTGATCTGATGGATGGAATATTCATAATTTCATGTGCTGCACTCGACTAAGAAGAGGATTTGAACTGTTTTTTTGATAGCAGAATGTTGAAGTTGAAAATACAAACAAGGGAAATTTAAGACTTTGTCGCTATTCTCACGTTTAATTTTTATAGTTACACATAATTAGATAGATGCTGCAACTACACATTTTAATAGTAATGTTTTACTCAGACATTTTCTGTGTGAATTCTTGTAACACTCTATGGTATTTGAAACAGGTGTTTGTTTAACTTGCTACTGCACAGCGAGTCATTAATTCAATTCTTTAATTTTACCATGATTTTAGCTAAATTGTCATTGTTATAAACCAAAGTGTAATATTTAATGATAGTTGCTATTTCATAAAAAAGTGATTATTGATACATATTGATTGTTATATGAATCAAAATACTGTTTAGCTGAAATGCATGTATTAAAATAAATGCTAATTGTACGCTGAGAGACAGTAGATGGCTACATTACGTGAATTTTTTGTATAGTTTATCCTTCAGTCTGGTTGATCTACGAATTATATCTAAAAGTAAAAATTGTACCGTTATATGATAAAATTTATGTAACAAGTGTATAATGGCAAAAATGTAAATTTTATATTGAAAGTTTATGAGTAAAGTTTACCTCATAAGTGAATTGTTTATAGTTACATTTTTATTACCGGCGTGAAACTTTCCTTTTTCGGATTATCAATTGTACCTGTCCTTTTACCCCAATCTCAACAAATCACACTTAAGAAGTCTGAGAATACATCAAAATAGAACTACATTAAAATTTTGGCCTCTCTAAATGGATACTGGTTTCAGTTTTTCAATAAAAAATTATCAGAATTTGGAAATTTGATATATGATTTGATGAACCAACGTGACTCAATAAAATCAAGCAGAAAACAGTTAAACAACAGATATTTGTGGAAATGGAAATGTAATTACATTTCTTAATAAGTCTCATTAATTAAGAAATAAATATTAAATGAAAGAAAAGTTAGTATATACATAAGTATAAGTATATATATAAACTTTACAATCTATGTCATACACAAAAGTAAATTTTAAAAAGAAATTTAATATATTAATAATTCGGTTAAATAAATAATAATATTCAAATAGTGAGTAATTAAATGGAATTATAATACTAGCAATAATATAAATAACTATATAAGGAATTTAAACCATATCAATGACTTTTAAAATAGTCATTGTAAATTTATATCAGCATTTGCTTAATACATTACTTAATAATTAAAATTTAAAGGAAGTCTTAAAATTGTCAATTATTAAAATTATAAGCTTACTACACAGGTAATAAAGTTAGTTTTAACTTAGTATTTATTTGGTAATTTGTATGTATATAAGTGAATCACGATGTTATATCCCGACTATTCTATAAGATACATTTACAATAAAAGTATCCCAAAAGTAGGATGTGACATCGTGGAAACCACG
>JABFOX010002676.1:0-11155 GCA_022817665.1 Axea sp. ZL-2020 | reverse complement strand
TTCTAAAAATAATATATATATATTAAGTTTGCTTAAAATTTATTTTATAAATAAATGTCAACATTAATTAATTCTTCCATATTTTTAATGCAAAATTTTAACAAAAATAATTTCAATTATCATCATTAAAAGTCAGTATAAATCTATTAAAACTAAATAAATTTAGAAATTTTAATAATTAATTCAAATTGGATATTTTTAAATAATTTACAACAGAAGAGAAAGTTAAACATTTGTTTTAATTAATATACAATTTTACATAAGTATTTGATTATATTATGAAACACATTTATTATTAATCTTTTTTCAATAAAATTTTTCTGTCTCTGTTAATGTTCTTCTTACGTATCCTGGTTATATGTTTCTTCAATTTTCCAGAATTTTTTAAATCCTCATATTGTGAAACTAATTCTAGTAATTTCTTCTCAGCTAAAAAAATAATTTAATTAAGAAATCAATAAATACTTTGAAATTAATTTAAATATTTCATATATTTATACTATTAATAAAATATGTTTATATCATTATTATTACTTTTTTAAAATAATACTTACATTTTTTCACAATTACAGGTTTAATACCATTTTGTAAAGCTTCCTTAATTTTTTTCTTTTCTTCATTTTTATTATTTTCTTTAATTTCTCTTCGTTGTTTTTCTCTCAATTTATTTTCAGTTCTTTGAATAAGAAATTTAATTTTCTGACCAGTTTCTGGATTTGTACATTCTTTAAGTTCTTTTTTTAACAGTTTAAGATCATTTTTTGTAATATCAGTAAGAAAACTATATGATTTGTTAAACGCTTTTTCATTAAATGTTCCACATGAACTATCAAATCTGGGATCTCTTATAATTTTTTTCTTTACGGGAACAATTTCACGATATCTCGATACTGGAATTTTAGCTGACATTTCACGTGGTCTATTTTTGTTTTCACGCTTAAATGTAGATTCGTTCATGTTATTTATAATAAATTTGTATAAAAGTACAAACTATAGTCAGAAAATCAATACACTGAATAAAGTGTTTATAATATTATTAAAATGATGGTTTATCAAAAATGATTTTATATAATTTTTACATAAGTTTTTATATAACTTTTGAAACAAAAAAGCAGTATTTAATTTATTGGTGATGGTTATGGCTTTCTTTTTGGGACTTTAAAACTTTTGAACTTTAGATTTGTTGGTTATAAACGATACCATATTTATGTACACATTGTATACAATTTATTGACAAAAAACAATGAATAACTGTTTGTAGGTTACATTTGTATAGTTGAGTTTCTAGAACTAGTGTTTGAACACTTGCAAATATATCTAAAATCAACTTGTTCATGACATTATGGCCGTTTGTTTCTTTTCAATTTCTATTTCTATCTTTGTTTTTACGTGTAATTTTATCACGTAAATGAGAGAGATGGAAAAACATAAATCACATGAAATAATTCACACGATCGTATTATCATTATTCATATTTAGAGTCACGATCGTAATTCTACACTCAATTCTTATTTCTCAATCTTTTGAAAGCGTTGCAATAGATCTGAACGTTTACGTATATAAAATGCACTAGGCTTTGTTCAGAAATCTATCTAATTGCTTCCTATAAATACAGAATAAAGTCCAAAATTTGTCGAAAGTGTAGACAAATAAAAATAAATATAGATTTATAAGTAATTTTAATGTTTAAATTAAAATAGTACAAAATATAAAAGTCTATTGAATGTAAAATATTTTTAGTATTATTAATGGTAGGTTACAGTAAAGTATTGTGTTTAAAGTCACGGAATTAGTATCTTTTACAATGACAATGATATTACACGATACTCTGAACTGACTGAAATTTCCTAAATTTTCCAAAATATGTCTACATATTTTATTGAAAATATAATTTTGTTAACATATACATTTTCCTATAATTACAAAATGTCATTTTGACTAGTTAATAAAAAAATAGTATAGTATATTTGTTACTTATAAATATGTTTTTTCTAAAAAGTGTTTCATGTATATTTTGTCATCAAGAACAAAAATCACATTTTGTATGTTTTTTTCATATAATAAACGAGCATACAACATGAAATATGTTCTGTGTTCTTTCCATAATTGCAAATATCTTGTAATTTGTATTAAATAAAAAGAACCAGAAAATGTTACCACGAGGTAAGGTATCATGGATACAGTTACAAAGTTAGTGTTTACTTAAATAAAAATTATATCATAAATTATATTATTGTGGACTAATCAAAGTGGAATTATTTAAGCATGGAAGAATTTATTTAATTTAAAAATCTTCACATTTAATCAGTTATGTAGAAATATTTTGAAAATTAGAATTTTTATTATTAGACAATAACAAAATCATAGTTTACAAAATACGTTTAAATGTTTCATTCGAATTATAGATTTGTAAGATGAATAACTTTTCCCTCGCATATAGAATTACGCTACGATCAGTTTATAATAATAAAATATGCGATAACATTTATATTTAAAAAGACACTAGCTCCGTGACAATATCCGTGATACATTGCCTTAAGAGGATTTCGAATTCGAAAATGAATTAACAATTATAATTGAATAAATAGAATGTATATTAAATAATATTAAGAGTACAGATAATTTTTTTTTACATTTTGTATATATTTACCATATTAATATATTTTAATAAATTAAAGTTGTTTTAATTAATTTTTGTCGAACATTTATAATTCGTTTTAGGTAAATATTAAAAACCACATAAACATATTCTTCCAATATTTACAAATCGATTTGTATCGATTAAAATGATTAATTTCATATAATAGTTACAACTAAAAAGAAACTAAAACCTTATGACAAGTTTACAAAGGTCTCCTAAGAATATTACTAGCCTTAAAGGTAATTGTGGTATCCCCTAATCTAGTAATATTTGTTATAACGATAACCAGTTAACATTCGTTTATAATCCAAAAAGTATGTAGTAAAGTCGGATTTTTTAAATTCATTTATATTATTAAATAAAATGTGAAAAGTTAACATCGTGACTTTATTACCGAAATATCGTTGTATTGTACGTGAAATCTACGAACCGAATTTAAATTTTCCACTTTGACTCCACATGAACTTCACCTATTCAGAATCTGTAAGTATTCTTCAATTCAAATATATACTTAAACTGATTTAAATATATAAAATTCACACATACTCAAAGATATTTACAAAGATTTGTGAAAAATGCGAATTTGGGAATATTTAGTATTTACCAAGAAAGATATTTTTAGATTTCGTTAGAAAATTGTAGCATTTTTTTCGCACAATAAAAACAAGTAACAAAGTTATAAAGCAATAAAAATTTATTTGTATAATTTTTTATTATAAACATCCGTATAACGGAAATTAAGTTATTTATTGAGCAAAATTATTTAGTTTGGAATATTTACCTAAATCTTTCGACCTATATTTACAGTAAGCAAATACACGTATTAATGAATGAATTAATAATACTTATTAAATGTATTATAAAATTTTATTTCGTTGAATTATTTAATCACATAAATTATTCAGCCTGAATATTTAATAAGAAGCATTAGAAAAATATAGAAGTTTAACTGTACGCCGTATAATGACTCTAGCAATGTCTCAAAATACTTGTAAAAGTTGCTCTAAAAACAGATATGTATATGTTTCTTACAAGTTTTTCTCAATCTCTTTTATTTTTATTTTATATTTACGATATGAATACAATAAAGTGCAAAGTTTTTATGAACGTATAACAATTTTCAATTTTGGTTTCGAACATTTGTACGTTTATGGAATCATTAACGAACGTTAGTTCTTTTAGGAAACTAAATACGATTTTTTTGTAATTCATTATACAAGTTTATATCAAAACAAAATCGTTATTGTTGCATGTAAGATGACAAATCTGTATATAGTTACAAAAATTATGTCATGTTATTCCCAACTTGTTGAATTTTTGATACTTTATTGTTATTCAGCATTTTTCATTCAGAGATTTCTATATATTCTACTATATTTTATTGTACTGGAATGAATCTGAAACTGAAAGAAAGCTGGCAACAAAACCACAGGTATATATATAGTAAAACTATAGTTGCCAATGCAATGTAAATAATATTTTATGAGATTATTTATAATAAATATAATTGTACAAACGTATAGTATTGTTATAAAAATAAGATATAATAATGTATTTAAAAAATATACATACTAAAAAATATTAATTTATGTAATATTAATATTGAAAAAGAGCTTTAATCGATGTTTTAAATTAATTATAAGTAAGCACGCCTAAAATGTTTGTATTAAATTAAATAAATAAATAGTTTGTAATATATTATTTAATTATGTGCTCATAATAATAATAATAATAATAATAATAATAATAATAATAATAATAATATATGCGTATTTTATTGTTATATTTATATTTATTATGTATAATATCAAAAAACATTATTTTACTTTGGTATATAAGTATGGATGGCAGGTTCGATATTCGAATGAGTGCTATGTTGTTTTTGTCAATTAATTTTATAAAACGATCTAAAACATAAAATGTAGAGTTTCAGAAACTCCTAGTTTTACTCAACGAGGTGAATAATCGTCTTCATTATACATATACTAAAGGCTATATAATTATTAGATGTTTAAATATCGTAACAACTTGTAACGTTTTTTTTTGTTTTGTTTTTCTATTGTGTTAAGCAGTATATCTTTTTGAATTATTGTGTTTTTTTAAATATAATATATTATATGTTTTAATATAATGTAACAATTTTTATACTTAATCATAGTTATAACCATATTATATATGTTAGAGATGCTGCCATTATGCACGTATAACAACCCCGTTGATATCAATTTAAAATGGATAATCCTCTTTGGAACGTGGAATTTATATGGTTTATATATACATTTTATATATAAATTTTCATATATAATGCATGGTCATGTATCCTCTGATGAATTGTGTTTATTCGTGGTATCAGAAGAGTAACTAGAACCTACTTTTAAAATATCAACAAACTGGTTTTTCCATAATTATTTTATCCTACGATAAAATAGGTGCGGAAGAAATAGTTTCTCTCAGTGCGTCCTATAATGATTGCTAATAATTATCAGTGTATACCATTAAAGAGATTCTTCGAGTCTGGAGTAACGGAGTGAATATTTAATTTCAGTGCTTACCTTATTTGAAGTAAAACACAATACTTTTTTTATACTTAATAATTTTACCTTTTTTTTAATGTTATTTTTTTGTTTCAAATTACGTAATTTAGCATTTTTCCACGAAAAGAAAAATGTTCATTCAAGATCATTTTGAGTAAGATATAATACAAGTGGTCCAGATGAAACTCCTAACTAGGTATCTAAGGCAACGATTTACTTAGACTTATCAGAATAATATATATATAACAAATTTTAATTTTATTTTAATTTATTTAGATGGTATAAATTAAAATTAGATATTCGGAGTCACAGACGTGAACAATTTCAAATTAAAGTTTTAATAAAATATAAATTTTTAATATATAAAAATATTGTTTAAAAGATACAGAATGAACACTTTCTTGAGCATTCTGTTGTCAGCAAAGTGCTAAATTATAAAAATTAAAATAAATAATGTATAATATATTTTTAATTATGCAAGTAATGCAATTATTTAAATTAATGAGATGAAATAGTTTTTATGAAATTTGTCGTATCAAAGTAAATTTTTTACCATCAAAAGAGCACGCAGCTACCAAATGAAGGTTTTTTTTGAATTATGGCGTCTATCTACAGGAATTATATCCATCTATCATACTGATAGAAATTTTTGCTGTGGAGATAGACTGAAGAATCACTTTAAATTATACGAGTTGTATAAATCTGTCAATCGGTCAGACATAAATAATTAACTTTTCTCCGGTACTGAGTAAAGAGTTTTCAGAAGTATAAAAGAAGTTTCAAATTCTAAGAAAGAAACCTTTTCTTTTTTAATTTTATTTGTGAAAATACAAATGCGTAACAAATTTGTGTATGCAACTTGGGCGATTCCTTCATGATACTTTTACACGGATTATTAATATAACTCCGTTGCTTGTCACTAATAACACCACAGTGTGAGGTCGTGGCTTATTAGTGAATCGTCCAACAACGCTCCAAACGCGGTAATCTTAATTAGGATTCAAATAAAGCCTACTGGTGTGCCAAAAATTGTTGGACCAAAGCACGTCTATGGAATTTGGTAGTCAATTTCTCAGTTTTTCAGAGCCAAAAGAATCAGCGCATTGTTTCAATGCAAAATACTTTATCTCTCAATACCCATGGTTATCATCCAGGGGTTCACTATGTTCCACAAAAAACGTGTACAAATTTCTTTTGTAACGTTTTCTCCGTTTTTGAAGAAACGTGATAGCACGTCATCATCTTCACTGAGTATAACAGCTAAGACACAAATTTCGTTGGAGCGATAACTGGAGCACTGTTCGTATCCAGTGGTCATTTCTTTGACTGATACCAGCACACCACAAAAAGTTTTTTCGTCTGAAAAGAATTTGATTCGGGCAGCTGTTTCATCCCGTAAAGAGTTCAATAGTAGGTTGCAGCGAGAGACTCGTATTGTTCTAATATCCTCGGAGGGCATCTTTCGTACTTTCGCTGTATACGACTTGTAGCGTAATCTTCCTCGGCAATTCGGCGTATTATTCCACCGCTCACACTCGATATTCCGTCAAACTTTCGCAAATGTTGTTCCGAGTCCTCTGCAATAAGTTCCTGGGGCATTTAGATGACTTATGCTGATAATGTAACTTGGAGTGAATCTTCATTGTCGGATTTGCAGAGCTTTGGTTCTGCAAATCCCTCAGAAGATGGAAATATTGCTTTATGTCAGAAATGGCTTATTTTATTCTGTGATTGTATTCAAGAACTCCATACACGTGTACATGACGAAATAGCGCATCGTTGTCACTCGTATATATTTACTTAATGTAAACACACTGTATTTCATGTGATAACTTTATTTGGCAATATTACAAATTAGTGTGAAATCATGCTGTCATTTCAAATGCACGTAATACATGGTTAAGTTAAATAAAGCATTTCCTTAAACGAAATATTTTCTTTGCAAACGTTTAGATTTCATAAAATTTCAGTCACACGTGTCATACCTGTCATTCAGGAATATATAGTCGCCTTGAGTTTCCTAAAATTCTACCCCTTCAAACCAAAAGCATTATTGTACTGCAGAATTTCTTTAAAATCTGATTGTGTAAATAATTGTATAATTGTTTAATTTACACGTTAACAAATTTAACGCTTTTACACTTAAGTTGTAAAGAATTCCAAATAGCAATTATTAGTTAAGTGAAAACTAACCAGTTTTGAAACTTTGCATTTTCTGTAAACAAATTTATACAGATGTAAAAAATGTTTTGCAATATTTCAAGCATTATGAATCCAAACACACTGACATTGTTGATTAAACAATCGATTTTGTTACTTTAGTCATATTTTGTTTTTATTCGCGTGATAATACCAAAATAAACATACTTTTACAGTTGTTGTAACTTAGTCATTTTTTTTGCGTATTGTGGTGGGAAACTGAAATTCGTCCGGATTAAACCAACGCACTCTGCATATATATGATAAATAGTACTTTTGAGGTCATGGAAACGTGGCAACGATCCAAAAAGATTCTAAAAATCCTATTTGTCATGTTGTATTTTAAAATTTCGCATTTCAACCCTGAAGTTTCGCAATCGTTATATTTCGATGGGAGAAACTTCTGGGGTCACCCCAATCTTCTATGTTCTTATGATCCACGTTAATATTAACTTTGAAGGAGGTTCGGACGTGAAGGTACAGTCCTCTCTCTGTCTTTAGTTTTAGGTTGATTAGTTTCACCGTTTAAGGTGTAGTTTTCACGCAAAAGTTTAAACGACTTTAAGTTTTCACGATCGGAGTTGAAAATACAACAGAAGCTGTTTTTTATATTCTTCGTACTTAAATTCTTCAATAATAAAAGGAAATTTGGTAAATGGCGGATTCTTTCCTGTTAAGATAAAAATCTGCCCTCCCCCCCAAGTTAAATGAGCACGTGCCTTTCCTTCGAACATATATGTATTCCATAATATTTAGAGCGCGTTACAATATTTATCGTTCATCAAATACCTTTAACATATTCTTCAGATATTGCATATTGCATGTCTGCAGAAACAGTGCAGAACAATTTTAAAACATTGTTGTATATTAGTTTCGCTAAAGAAGCTTTAATTTGTTATTTTATTGCAATTCAAATGTATTGAATTATATTAAATATTGCATTTCTAAACAATTATGTATTTGAATGACTTATTTGTAATAATTTAATGTTCTTGTTTGTTTGTTTGTTAATGTTTATATTAATAAAATGCCAAAACTTAATTGCGCACACCTGCCAACGATTTGTATTGATTATTCTCTCTAAGTAGTTTTCTTGTTAGGAAAAGAATGAACAAAAGTATGGATTCTATTTCATATTGATCCGATGAGACCATTTCCAACCTCTTTTTTTTTTCTACGCGGATTTGTATATTTATACGCTGTCATGCTTTTTGTTTAATTTGATATAATGTTAGAGGAATTAATCTTACAGCATTTTACCAATGTAAACAACGAATTACTTGTTTCAGTAATTATCTCAAATGCCTCAATTCGTATAAAAATGGTCCAAATGCCGAGTTTGGACGAATACAAAAGATTTTGATTAAAATTGGCAGTCACTTGATCTTGCGTGTTATTTAGTTTTTGGACAATTTATGTTAATTATAACTTTGATACATTTTTCGTTTTACATTGAACTGAAGTTAATAAATACATCATATATAATTATTAAATTAAACAAATCTTTATTGTTAATGAAACTAACAAATTCACTTGAGTTAAACTGAAAACTAATTAGCCCATTGGCAGAATTGGCAGAATGTGTAGGGATTAATTGATACGGGTTGCTTTGAAAATTGACAAGGAACATAGCATTAGATTGACATGGATTACACGAAAAGTTGGACATTTTCCAATGCATGGATGGCACGTGTGGTATTAGTGTGACCTGTGCGAATACCAACAGTAAGCAGCGACATTAATTTTACTTAAACTGATTACTAATTGTAAAATTTTGAGATGCTTTAACTTATTGATAAATATTTGTGCTTTAAAGCTTCGAGTAAAAAGCAACAGAAAATATTTGTACGCGTACTTCTAGTCACGTGCTTACAATCGGTAAAGTTTGAGTTCTGAACGTTCATGATCCATTTCGCAGACCCGTGCACTGATTTGTGTCTAATGATGATTGATGTAGTTTACGATGAAGTATATAATCGTAAATAAAGGGGCAAAGTGCACCGTTAGGTTTTTGTTGGGAAGTTATATTTTTTGCATGCTAATTTTAATGTTTTTCACAAAAAAAAGAAGAAAATCAATCTTTTTGTCCAAAATTCTTATGCGATAAAAATCCTAATTCTATGCAACAAGTGATGCAAAAGTTTTAATATAAGTTTAATTTTTATATCTGCATTTAATGAACACATATACACATGTTCATATACGCATATATTAAAAAACATTAAACGAAGATATAAAAATTAAAGTTGAGTAATCATTTTAGGATTAACAATTGTATAGAATTATGCAGACTTTTACTGTATGCATTTAAGAATGCATACTCTAGACAGCAAATTCTTTAAAAATGCATATTCTTTTTGACATCAACTGCAGTGCCATCTGTAATAATTTGAAATATTTTGTTAATGTAAAAGGTAAATTACTTTGAGATCAGAATGAATCGGTGTTACTGTATAGTGAAAATTACATTCTGCTAATTTGGAGTTAAGGTTTTTTCCCTAAACGTAGATTTCCTGAGCGTAGGGTTTTTTCAGAATAATATGTAAAATTATCGACTCTAAATTTATGGTTGCGGTTCGTAGAGTTTAAAATGATCTTTCGAGAGTGCTCGAAAATGACCAAACAACGTTTCATGAAATATTAAACCATTCTAGTGAATTTTGTACTCTCTTGAAAGTTCATTTAGTAATTTATAAGTTGCTTAGATCATAAAATTCAGACGTTAATAATATCCAATAAAAAACAAGAGTTTTGTTTGCGAAAGTTCATTTTTTCCTACACAGAGTCATTTGTTGAATTGGCTTTATCAAACTAGTTAGATTTACTTTGCGAAAGATGTGAAAAAGTTTTTCATTATAGGCGTATTGATTTTTTTTACAATTATTTAAGTCAAATACTCCATATAAAGAGTAAAATTAATAAAAATTAATTGCGAAATTAAAAAAAAAAAATAAGTAAATAAATTACTTAGGATTTTGCATCGAATAACATAATTTGTGATGTATATTAATCGTCGCAAATTGTTTGTATGTTGTTCAGTGCATAGTAGTTTTACTAGGCAAGGAATGCAAAATATCCGAATAAAATCGTATTATTTCGCAAAACATTCTGTTTTGAGTCAAGTCGTAAAACATTTGTAGCGCAAAATATTTATGTTTCTAACAAAATCAAACAAACAAGAAATTAATGAGTGCTAAAAATGTAAATTTATCGTTAGAACAGAAAGTTCTTTTGTCGATCAGAAGTAAATTACTTAAACGATAGTTCGTCTCGTATTATTATTGTAATGTATTAACATCAAGATTGGTGTCCTGTATACTCATGTTTATCGAACGTTTGTTAAACGTTCAAAAGTCGACCAAACTGTTAGAATGTAAATTCATTGTAATTTATTTTTTATGTATTTGAACAAATTTGAGTATTTCATAAAGTTTGTACGAAGACAAATTTACCTGACTTCAACACTGTGTTCTTAAAGTACACGGATAATAAGTGCAAATTTAAAGTGCTATAAATTCGCCACAAATGGTACTATAAATCTAAAAAGGGAAAAGAATACTTTGTGTTTGTCGCGCTTTTGTTATCATTATTGTTATCGTTGTCTTTGTAAAAGTTCATTACTATTATCACCTTGTAAACTGTAATTATTATTTTATTAAAATTATACAATTACGGTTAAACGTTTTGTGTACATTTGCAAATTGTTTTAAGGCAAGTGAATATGCATACGTATGAATTGATACATATTAATTAATGAAATTATTTCGATGAATAATTTGCA